>APFE030441551.1:129045-141269 GCA_000404065.3 Pinus taeda | reverse complement strand
AAAAAAATAATAATAGAACTTTAAGAAAATCTTATTGCCTTTATCTTCTCATCCTTACATCCCTCCTCATCAACCTCCCTCTCCCCTCCCTACTTCTCGTCACCCCTCCCACGACCCACTCCTCTCCCTCTCATCACCCCTCTACCACCGCAACTTTGTTATTCCCATCCTATACCCTTCCTAGCATACCCTCACTCCTTCCCTCTCCTTCCCCACTCTGTATCATTATTTTCCACAAAACACCTTAACACTCCTCCCCTCCCTCCCTTTATGCATTCCACTCCATCCCAACCCTCTATTCCTCCTCTAGCAACCCATTATTAACATTTCATACCAAATGGAGGGAGGAGGGATGGTTGGGGATGTTTTTTGTTTTTTGTTTTTGTATTTGTGTGAGTGAGTGTGTTTGTATGTATATATTATTATATATATATATATATATATATATATATATATATATATATATTATATATATATAATATTATATATATATATATATAATTATATATATATATATATATATATATATATATATATATACTATATATATATATATATATATATATATAGCATACATGGGTAGCATCCCTTACAAATTGGTGATTATAGAGTAGTCTTTCTAACTTAGGGTCCATTCATGTTTTTTTTCTCTTGTAAATCATAACCTTCTATTAACTGTAAATGTTAATATTTACATAAATATTCCTAATAATTCTATTCGCCTCACCTTGACTAGGTTTGTTGAAAAAATAACAAGGGACATAGTCAATCATCTGAAGTGAAAGAAGCAGGATTATAAGGCCCAATCCCTAATGTAGGGGGAGGGCAATAAGGGCAGCCAACATTTTTCTCCAGGTGTACCATCCATGCTTCCAACTACCCCAATTTCTCTAGGATGCGGGTATGCACACTCTACACCACCCCTACACATTCTGTCAATTGACAATGAAAGTACTGAATCTAGGTCAAAGTTGCCATCAAGGCCTCATGCTCCTCTTGGCGGTTCTTCTTGAAGGTCAACAACTAAGTTTTCATAGACTGCTATGGATGAGATGGAGCAGCATGAGGGGTTTCCCCACCCCTCCTCTACAATGACTGATGACCTTTGTGAGATACTGGGGCTCTCACTTCGCTGCTCCTTGCCGAACCCGTAGACTAAGTTTACTTGCCCTAACAATGTCCTCTCAGAGCTGGCTTAAGGGCCTTAATTTTGTCATCAAGAACCAAGCGAGAGCTCCTTTTAGGGGACATGAAAGATAATAACCAGGGAGGAAAACTGCACAACACCTCCCAATTTAGGTATATGGTGGCACCTCTTACAATTGCAGACCACCACTGCCCCACCATCAACACCACACCAACATTGACACTATGAATTGTTTGTTGGTTCCAACAGTAGATAGGCATGTCATTTGAATTATCAAAGCTCCCACCACACTGGTATGGACCCGATCGTGAATATGAAAAATTTAGACCGTAATTTCATACCACCATAAAAAAATACCAAGCCACCACAATTTGAACCGACACCCCTGAATTTCGTGACCAGGGGCCAGACTGCCCAAATAATAAACACCACAACCTACAGCCAGAAGCCAACCATAAAATAGCCATAGAAATAATGAAAAAGCCTCGAGACATAAACAAGGAAGGATGTGGGGAGAAGGGCTCAAAATGAGCAACCAAAATAGTGCTCCACATTATATGTGAGGGCAACTAGCTTGCAGGTTCCCAACCCACTCTAACACCACTAACAGACACACTAGAAAGGGAGAAATTCCAATCAAACAAAAACCTAAGGAACCTTCTAGAACACACCCAACACTAGAGATATACTGAGTTACCATGTGATTCCAGTGGACGCCACTGATATTTGAAGGTGGGAAAAGGAGTAGTGATGTGCCCAACATATTTTCATAGCTTCCCGCCTCCCCAATTAGCAGCAAGGTCACATTTTTACTCCCAATTCAACGTTTAACAAATTCCATAGTATGGGACATTGTAAACAATGCGGTGTTCTCCTTCTCCAAACCCTAAATAGAATAACACCATGAGGGTACCCATGTTGCATCTTATGTAGTGCTTGAACCACCTACCCAGGCTTGAATGCCTTCCTTCATTGGCGGCTTTCCTCACACAAACAAACTGCTTCGGGTACTACCACACTCCCAAATGACCTTCCACTTGCATGATTATTCTTGAAAAGGGTTAGCCACGACTCCCAACTATCTTGGGATTTCCAACCCCAACAAGGATAGTGTCCATTCATGTTAGACATCTATTGAAAGATTATATCTAGTTGAACTGACCCTTAGGATTATTTCAATTAGATTAATTTTAAGTTCTTTTTCTTTCAAAATTTGATTTAATTATTTGATTTCATTTATTTTTAATAATCTAATTGGACAACCTCACCCATATTTTTTTAACGATGTGTGTAAAAAAACACACGCAATTTTGATCATAATGTTGTGATTGATTGGCATTGGAGAATTTTTAGAACAATGTTGTCATTAATGTCACAATGTGGCCATTGATGTCAAAGGAAGTATCAAGATTGGGGGATCCTCCTGGTATTTGAGGTATTTAGTGGAGACCTATCATAATAGTAAGATAGGTGATGAATATTTCCAAATTATGATTATGACTATGATGGATGGTTATTGAGGTCATTGTTGAGAACCTTCATAGTTATATTTGATTGCTTTCTTGACCAAGTCTTCAGAGAGTGGTAGGAAATCACAATAAATAATTTTGTCTAAATAAGATTAAGTAAGATGCTCTTGCAAGGTGCATATATGTATATTCCTATGAACGACCTTTCCAACACTATATGGCACTTAGAAAATCTCCTAAGGGTTTAAGAGATAACACATTTTGAAGTTGGGAAGTGAGCTATAATAGAAGAAATTTGAGGTGTGGGCCATTCAAGAGGCAAATAGTTTGTGCATGGAAAAATGAGTCAGACTCTACACTTGTCTAGACTGATCTGGATATATGGGATTTTCAATATAATCGAGGGAGCATGCAAACAAAAGTTCTGAAACTAGATTTGTGGTTAGAGTTTCATGTTCGGTTTGTTTCCAATGTAGATTAAGCATATAGCCCTCAATAATCTTTTTATAAAATAAAAATATGAAAATAATTCAAATCCAACTTCCCCTTCCATACAGGTTAATGACATGGTAGGATGACAAGATCAGTAAGGTGGAATGCAAGTGGCACTGACTAGACCAATGCGATGTTGTGGCACCATGATAGAGTGACACGTGGGAAGAGGTTTTTGGAGTTTTTGGATGTCCAACTGGGCTAAATCCTTGTGACACATGGAAACACTTAGATGTTTCCTTGTGTCATGATGGCATCAATGTTGGGATTTTTTTTAGGGGGTTATGCTTGTAAGTGATTTTCTATGTTATGGATTTTTCAAAATTCTATTGAAATTAGGATAGTGGGCCCAAACTGAAAGTTGGTGCAACATATTTCGGGCATCTGAGGCTTAAGCCTCGTAGTAGGAATACACAGTTTGAACACTCCCAAATGATGGATTACGATGGGACCACACAATACAATGAATGTAATGTGATGTGGAGAAAATAGTAAGTGGGCCCGTGTCCAAGGAAGTGATGATGAGAAGTGGCGAATAACCTCTTGTAGCAAATGTAATACAAGATTAAGATTTTATGTTGGCTCAATTGTAACTTAAGACAGAGAAGTTATGAAAAAAGGTGCGCTTGGTGGAAATTAATTATGTGGATTGACATTATGAGTTTGGGATAGAGCGTTAAAAGGGAGCTCAAAGAAATTAAAAGAGAACAATAGTGGAATGCAGGTTGAACATGAAGTAAATTACCTCCTTGAGTTGTATAAGAATTAATGAAAATCCTGTTTGAGTCTTGTATTGTTATAGACATATTTGGGCACTGCAACCCCAATCATATATGTCCATCAGTCAAGGGCTTCTGAGTCCCTAAAAGTGTTGCTTCACACCCTAAAGGAACAAGGTCAACTGATTACATCATCTCCCAGAAGTTCTCCATGGAAAACTGCTCAGAACTGGTCAAAACTGGACCATACAGACTGCTCAGTGCTAAGGGTGCGATGCATCTCACCTCCCACATGCAAAAAGTGTGATGCATCCTAAAAATCCCTTCTGTAGGGTGCGAGAGTAGACAAATGGCAGAGACAATTTGCAAGGTGGATGATCATGGAATCTCCCAGAAACTTCTCCTGTGACACTTGCCTCTCTGAATTCACCTAGGGATGAGTAAGAGATCATGAATCTCTAAGTGGAACCAAGAACTATAAGAGAGAGAACACTAATCAGAATCCCAGAAGCTGACTCACCCCCCTGCAAACATATATATATGGATCCCTCATCCCAGAGATCCAGAGACTGGAATTTTGTATCTTGTAAGGAAGTATTGTTGGTTTCTTGGTGGAAGATCATAGTGTTGGGTGATCTAAGCTTTTCATGAGGTGTGTTGGAGACCTATACCAATAGGTTTCATCTTTCATGATTGGCAAATTCAAGTGCCAAATATGCTCTGCTTTGCTGCTACAAAGATCCCATATTTTCCAGGGAAGACAAGGTGTGTCCATATCTTGATCATGACTCTATTTTGATGGATGATCCAACAGTCTAATCTGGATCATGCCATGTTTTCAATTTTTGTTGTAGAATAGAGAAAGAAATCTGTCCAAACTGTTTAATATTGGCAAATCAGTAGTTAGGCATAGAAACTAAGGTTCCCAACTGCTTAATCTGGGGCCTTAGAAGAAATAAGGGTAGTGCTAGATAGGAAATGAAAGCAAAAAGTCAATGGAAAAGAAAAGACACATAAAGGGTTTGCAAGTCCATGTGCACCCTTCAAGAAGAAACAAAAAATGCTAGGCAAATTAGTTGGGTAGGTAGATGGGGTTGCAGAAGTGATATTCAGTTCAAAATTTGACTTTGATGGTCAAAATGAGAGAAGCAAATCAAAGAAGCATGTCTAACCTCCCTTCCTTCCATTTTCCCATTTGTTACTAACATCCCCTCATGAGTTAAAGTGCAGGGAAAGATTTATGGTTTCATGGAGGTTCTTCATCCTTCAAAAGCCACATTTCCTGTGCAAAATCTTTTTATTTTGATCTACTCTCTAAACTAAGTATGTTTCAAACAAACTCAGTGACATTCCCCCTCACTTACCCCCTTCATCCATGCTAACCTATAATTCTACTATGTAACTCCCCTATCTTACCTTTCCCCTACTAGTATTAACACCATGGTGTATAAACCCCAAACTTTGTATAAATATCCCTCCCCTTGGCATTATAGCCATATGTGTTCACTACTGGGGCATTGGAATAACACCTGGTTGAGTTCAAGAACCCAAGCCTAACCCCTTTTCCCATCAGAGCCTATCTTCATAGCCAGCTCTCCATTTTGCCTGAAAATCCTTGAAAAAACCCCTTTTTTGCACCCTTATACCCTTTAAAAGGCAAAAATATCATGAAACCCACTTTCTCCGCCTTATCCTAAGGTCGGAAGCCATCATGCGCCTTTTTCATGAAATCTTATTAAACCTGCCTATCCTAAAGTTTTGTCTTCGATATGTTTTATGCATAAATTTCATGAAAAACCTTAAGTTTCGCCTTTCCTAAAGTTGTCGGGTGTATTCGGGCTTATAAAAGAAAACATTGAAAAAACCATTGAAAACATTGATAACCCGAAGGGTCCCACTGGGCACGATTACCAATACATATTATTATTTTAAGCCGCCCGTTGACTTTATCAACCGTGCAGCTTGCGGGCCCGATATCCGTCCGATCTCGCGCCTTTCCAGATCTACGGTCGTCAGGGATTTCGGAGGGGCCCGACATCCGACAGATAACCGCCGTTGACCATATCTTCCGCACATATTCCTTTCCCGATAGCTGTCAGATCGCGCGCCTTAAATCCAACGGTTGTCGTGGATTTCGGAGGGGCCCCGATGTCCGACAGATATCGTCCGATATCTGTCAGACGATGATGTCACGCGAATCCATGCGTCGCCCCCATGTTCCGTCGGAGCCCCCTCTGACAGATTCCTTGCCGTATAGGAGGGGGCCCGATATGAAGACACCTGTCCGCCTGTGTCACCCTCCCTGTTGTCCTTTATGTCAGCACCACGACCGCGCACCCTGTCATCCATTGATCCACCTGGACGCCACCTCACCACCCTCGTGGACCGGTCTTAGGCCGCCACGTCATCTGATGACGTCCTGCTGACGTCTTCCAACCCGGACCCACTTACTGACGTCATTTAAAAAAAATGTGCCAATAAGCCAAAAAGCCATATTTTGGCAAAATTACGTGTTTTTTCTCACTTTTTATAAAAACACCTCTGCACTCTCTGCATGTGCCTTACGATGAACAATTCGCCAACTGATTCCAAAGCAACCACAGAGCTTCAGAGCGTGCACCCAACTGCTGTTCCGACTTGAGCAAACTGTTAAACAGGTATTTGTCCGTGAAACCTCCCTGCAACCTGGTTTATTCTCTGTAAATGCTAAAAAACACCTGAACACGGCAGCAGCTTAAGAAATTACCGTAAAAACACACATACCCAGCTCCCCATTGAAGAAATAACCGTCAAGTTTCACTGGCAGAGCCATTTCAGACTGAATTCTTAGTAAAACCCTTTCTCCGTTCGCGCAGTCGTGAACCAGAGTCCATAACCTGCTTCTAATTATCACAGAGAGGTATGCTAAACACGGTAAATAGCCTTCTCAGAGAGCCAAGCAGTATCCTAATTGCTGTACACCTACCAGCATTCTTCAAAATCTTCCCTTCTCAGGCAGTGCCTTCCTTATTTGTCAAGCAGCATTCAACAAATATGCAGACCTCAGAAGTCTCAGCAGCCCTGAATGTTGCTCCTCTAAATGCCCCCCAGAGAGAGCTAGAATGGCAGGATTTGGCAGACCTAGACTACCAAATCTCAGAGGACAGCCCATCTAAATGCAAATTCCACACTCATCTGTTAAATGAGCTCAGAGCCAAGCATAAAGATGGAACAGATATTCTAGGCATTTGGGAGTCCTCCCTCCCAATCTTCAAGCTCCCTCAGGTCAACCAGTTCCCTGACCTGATTCACTTATGTGCTGTCTGCTATGACCCCATGCAGAGGGCTGTACTTGACTCTAAAGGTGCAGTAGTGTTTTACATAACCCCTGAGGCCATCAGGGAAATGCTCCAGTTCAAAACCTAGAAGAAGTTGGTCCCCTTGTCCCTGCTGGACTTGATCAACCAAGGAGCCAAGATATTAACGGAAGCACAGATCCTAAAGCTGAATCAACTATTCATCACAAACTCTGACACGGTGCTGCACCCTCCCATTTTTGATGGCTATCTCAATCAACTGGGTCTGGACCTGGCTTATATGATTAGCTCAGTTTTGGGGTACAAATCACTAGAGTTTATTGAGGAAACTGTATTAGTGATGATGACAATGTTTTCCCCTGGCAAGGCTCCTATTTTCTATGATTATGCTACATACATCTCAGACAAGATACATGAGCAGTTTTTAAACTTGTCCAGGGAGAGGGTGTTCAGATACACCTCATACATTTATCATCTCATTCTGTACTACCAACATGAGAAGTTCTCCTTTGAGATCAAGAGAACTGATGCAGCAGGCAACCCAAGGTCAGTAGTGTACTGGACCTCAGTCTTCCACATCCTCTCATACTCTCCATACACATACTCTGAGTTCATAGACCTGTTCATCCATCCAGCTATGTCTCTCTTCTTGACCTCACCCCCTCCAAGACTGAGTGATGAGATGCAGAGGATTCTGCAACTATCTAGTGCATACAGCATAGGGGATTGGTACTTTTACCAACACTATACTGTGATCAGAATATATGGGTGTGAGTTGCGCCCATACAGATTGCCCAGGTATGTGCCAATGAGACTGTTTGCCTTAGAATATTTTAGGAAATTTGGCAATGCCGATATGGTGCATTTTGCAGGCAGGGGCAAGAAGGCACAACTTAAAGTGAGAAATCAACTGGGCCACTTTATCTTAAACAAAAGGGAAGGCTGGAAAGAGGCTGACAGAAGATTAGAAGGCCTTGGCCTAAAACAAAGCTTTCTGTGGAAGCCCTATGACCCTAACAATTCCATATCCTTGAGAAGGCAGAAATATAAGCTCTCCAGTTATGAGCATGTGAGCTTGCTCCATATTCAAAGACATGCAAATCAACCAAAATGGAGAAGAAACACACTGGAAGAGCCAATCGCTTAGGAAGAACTAGTTTAAAGAGCTAGAAGACATTTATTAAAAATGGTTGACTTAGAATCTCCTTCTCAGGTACCTACTCTGCCAAAGCCTCAAACAGGAGCAGCTGCTTCATCTTCAACAGCACAACAAGAGGCAATACAAGCCACAAACCCAGAGCAGAGCAAGGGCAAGGAAAAGGTCATGGAAGAACCAGGCGGCCAACAGGGTCAAGAACAGCAACCCCAGCAGGAACAACAGCAAAAAGACCAACAAGGTCAGGAAAAACAAACAGCAGAGGCCCAAATGGCCACCAAAGAACAGACAGCACCAATGGCGCCTCCAAGGTAGGATTCTAGGGTTGATTCCTCCGTCCTCCAAACCCCTCAAAGGGAGGACATAAGCAGAAAAAGAGAAAGAGAGACCCCCCTGACCACATCGCCAAAGAAAAGACAAAGATTAAATCCCTTCTCAGAGGAGGAAATGCCAAGCATGGAGGCATCAACCAGCTCCTTACAACAGGAGCAAGACAGGGCAGCATTAGGAGAAGTGAGCTCCTCAGCACAGAGGAAGGGAGGAGAAACAACCATCAAACAACAGTTCATAGACATCAAGAGGAGGAGTGAACCAATAAAAATTCAACTCTACAATCATCTGTTGAACATGGCTCCCACAAACCAACAAAGGCTCATGTCTGCCTTTGATGTGCAGGAGGGGAAAATGACATTAAGCCACTTCACACCAACAGTACAGCAACCACAAACAACTGCAGACTACATCAGGACCAATCTAGAGGTCCTGTCAAAAGACATCCACCCAATGGATCAGATTGAGCTCCATAAACAGACGGGTGAGATGGTATATGCCACCTTGGCTGATAAGACCTTGGTCAACTACAGGCTGCAAAATAGCCTGAACAATACTGCTGCACAGCTTGAGTTGGAAAGGGCTTCCTCTCAAGCTAAGGATAATAGAATCAAAGCCTTGGAGGAAATCATAGTAGAGTTTGGGCATGACCCCAAGGATGTGAAAGCAGTACAAGAAGTCCTCAGGCTAAGGGATGCTGACATGGCAGCAATGAAAAAGAAATTGAAGATCCCAGCAACTCTTCACCCACAAACAGAAGAGGTTGCTCAGCAGAGGCAAGAAAAGGATGCAGCTTCCTTACTAATGACATTGTACAAGGAGCTCATCCAGACTCAAGAAAAGCTGCAGGAATCAGAGGCCAATTTAGATGCAACATTGCAGCAAAGGGAGGCAGGGAAAACCTCACAGCCACCTCCAGAAAAAATAAACCTTGAGGAAACCCCTCAAGACACTGCCCATCCCAGCCAACAAGTACAGCAAGCCCCAGACACCTCAGCACCAACAACAGAGTAGGCAGAAAGCCTGGATATGCAGAAGCTAAGGAAAGAAATACAGGTACTGGAGTCCCAGATGTCTGAGCTGAGCCAAGCCCAGGACAATCTGGAAAAAATAAATGAAAAATATGACAAATCAAAACAAAATGTTGCAGAAAGAGAGAGGGAGGTAAAGGCCCTAAAGAAGAGGATTGCTGAACTTGAAAAAGAGCTCACATTGGATAAAGTCACAGCAGAGCTTAAGAGGGTCATCTGGGGCTACATTGGCCAATCCATAACCGACCAATGGAAGTATATAGAGGCTATATATGAGCAGATAGCCCTCATTGCAAGAGCACGCAAAGAAATACAGAGAGCAAGGGCATCTCTAGGCAGCATGCCTGATATTGCCACTAAAATGATAGACGTGCTGAACTACAGAACAAGCTCCCAGCTGGTAAGAATGGGGATTGAAAACAGAACAGAGACCATCTCCCTAATCAGAAGAGTCCTGACACTGAGAAACCTGATTCAGACCCTGGAGAGGAGGACCCAGGACATGCAAGCTGATATTAATAAATTTCAGAACAGATTTATGGCTTTGCAGAACAGGGGGCTCCCTAGCCCATTGGATCCATCAGGAAGATTACTCTCCCATGAGAAATATATTAAGAGAGTAAGCAATTTTGCAGCAACACAGATTTCAGAGGCACCTAGTACATCATCAGAAGCAGGCCCAGTAACAGGGCAGATCCTTTTTGATAGAGTAGATAATTTATTTTTTATTAGGAATGAAATTGCACATTTATTTGATGAACCCCCTCACTTTTATATGTATACAGAGGCTGATGAGACCATGGGGTCAATTTTGAAACATCAGTTGCCTCCATCAGATACATGGGATCAAAGTCAGTAATTGTAATTTTGCCTTTAGAAATATTCAGAACTTCACACACAGCATGGACAAAGACACATCAGCAGGTATGTGGACAAAGTCTGAGCCAACTCAGCATAGGTACTCGGCCACAACAACAGCATCAGCAGTCACAGGTGACAGGGCCGAGAAGAGACAGAAAGTTACAGCTGCACAGACATGCCATTCAGCAGTTATGACAAAGCGCCAAACCGACTCCAACCGACTCCGTAAGGCCCAAAGGTCAAGATTATTCTGGCAGGAGTAAAGAGCACTTATCTTGTATTAAAAGATTGTAATAACTTCTCATCTACCACTCCTGTACGAGTTAAAGTATATATTTATTTCTCAGATGACTCAATGCCTGAGATATTTTGTAAAAAACTTCTATATATTCCCCCTCGCATTTGTAAGTAGGGGTTGGACTCTGGATGTAAGAAATCTCTTGATATCTATTCTGTAGCTTTTCTATTGTAAATCTTCAGACTGCTAATACAAAGGATGATGGGATTTCTAAAGCGTTGTGTCTCTTGATGTCTTGTTGGTCTATGACTGAATATTGCAGGATTCCTGCGTGTTTCATGGCTCAATAAGTTTCATTGTTTCTCTCTGTTATATGTTTGCTATCTTTTTCATTCATGTTTTCTATATATCAAAAATCTAAATAGCAAGGAAAAAGAATAGTCTCAGGATTTAATCACTGATTACCCTGAGCTCAATCTAAGCTATTTCAAATGTTTTCTTCAGTTATGGTAATGAAAGAGTAATTCTTAAATGCTACCTTTCACACTATATCATCACAGTAATCTACAATTTCAGGAATTCAGGTATTGCTCCTAATTAATAGGTCCCATTCTCACAGCCCAGCTCAGTGAAGAATTCTTAATTGCTTTTCACTAGTTGATTCACACTTCAACCTCACAATTTACAGTTTGTTTCATGAAACTCATACAGGCCCTGTAATTCCAGTTTCACTCAAGCCAAGATCTCAAGGAAACAACCGCCACAGACCCCATTGCCCAATGGATTAACTATTCTGCAGAGAACATATCAAAACTATCATAAAACATCCCCCCAACCAAACACAAAAAACAAACAAACCTGCACTTCATAGCTAGCCTAAAAACTCCATTAAAACAGTGACAAACCTTACAGAGAGAGCCCTCTCTGATTACAACTAGGCTAGAAGCTGTAGTCCAATTGGTTAGTGGTTACCCCGGCCGTATTCCCTTGGGAGTCATAGGGAACAACTTGGGTGATAACAGGATGATCGTCCGGTTTCACCGCTACGACTTCCTCTTGGACATAAAAAACTCTTGCCAAGTCCTCCACTAGTTGAAAATCCGGTTGGCCTATCATTGTGGTCAGCCGAAGCGTCTATCATTGAAAATGAACTCTCTGAATCCATACCAGACGAAAGTCAAAGGGTCGATACGGTAGTTGACCCGGTCTTGCCTTCAGAGTGTTCATCTTCGAATGATACCATCACTGAAGAGAAAGAGAACGACATTGTTCAAATTCTTTTCATCAACACATAGTCCGATGAACTTGGGGGAAATCCTCCCGTTCCTTTATTGCAGGAAGGAAGTTCATTAGAGTCATATCTGGCCGTCTATTCGGTCCCACCACCAAGCAGCCTAGTCGTTTCCTTCGACTGGAATCTACTAGGCAGACCCCATTTACCAGCTAGTGTACCATTCAGAATCATTGTACAAGCTTACAGAATGG
>APFE030441551.1:61150-120366 GCA_000404065.3 Pinus taeda | reverse complement strand
AAACATGTTTATCTCTGGGTACGCAGGTTCTCTCTACCTTTCCTGCGTGTACGCACTCCATATACATTAGACCTACGTAGTAATACGCTCTGTATACTAAAGCTGGGGTGCGTACCCCTGTAAAGGTCAAAAGGCGCAAGTTTCATCTTTAAAAAGTTACTTGTGGTCACTTCTAGAGCCTTCTAGAAGAGTTCTTGACGTGTATTGAGCGCCTCCAGATGGTTCATGCACCCCTATGATAGAAGAGCTTATCCCATCAAGAGAGGAGCTACCCCATCCAAAAGAGGGAGTATCCCATTGATGTTGGAACTGAATAACCTCCTCTAGAATACTATAAATACAGGCATTAGGCCAAAGGAGGGGAGGTTGAAAGCTGAACATTCTAAAGGGTAAATGCTGCTGGAATTAGGACTTCCATTGTTGACTTGTGAGGAGAGATCACTATCCTTCCTTGTTGCCATATTGGGAGTGGGTGAGCTTGTCAAACTAGAGGAAATCTCTTGCTGGACCCTGGGAGGAGCTTGCACAACACCAAGGCTCAGGTTGTAATGGTTCCTTTGATTATTTAATACAAATAAGTCCATTCTTCTCAATGATTTGTTAATGAATTATTTCATGTATTCCTTGGTCAATATGATAGATATGCCTCATTTTATGATGAATATTCAGATGTTATGTAATCGTTTGCTTTGTTAGTGTATGCAGGTCTGAAAGTGAAGGAGGAGCTCATCTGGATCAGCAAGGCTGGACTGCTACAACAAGCGTGGGACCTAAGGTCAGATCGAAAACATTTGAATTCTCGTAGAATGATGTGTATCTAGAGAGGGATAGCTCTTGTTTGGTTTGTTTGTCATTAGAGAGTCTCAGACTCCTAGGAAGGTTGGATTTGTCCGCAAATATAACTCATTCCGTGTGACACTATCTCTTTCAATTTTTCAGTTTCCTTAATTGTAGCAAAGTACACTATTTTTGGTAGTTTTTCAGGTTCTGAACTTCAGCAGCTACCCAAGGGTGACGAATCTACTTCCAACTACTACTTTGGAAGTGCCACACCCTTTGAGATACAAGTTAACTTTGATATCCCATATTTGAAGGTAAGATAGATGCGGAAGCCATAGATAAATTGTTAAATCTACTAGAAGGATATTTTTCTATTCATGATTTTTGTAGGTGGGAAAAGATTACTTTTTCTCTTCTCAAAGCCGCCCCCCACGTCAAGCACTAGTAGGAAACCTACTGTGAGAAAAATGATGAAATTACACCCTCACTATTTTCGGTCACACCCACTTGAGATTCGTTCTGGGATGCCATCAAGGAACAATATTACCCTATTAGGAGCTATGAGGATAAATACATAAATTGGACCACACTACGAATGGGAAAAGACCAAGATGTGCCGAAGTTTACCAAAATATTTTCATACCTTCGAACAAAGTTGGGTATCAAGGATTCTAAGAAATATTTAGTAGTCAAGTACTACGGCTGCCTACACAGGTACATCCAGGATGAGATGGAGTTCCTATACGTTTCGTTGCTTGACATTGCATACCGATACGCTGTCAAGATCAAGAATAAGCTTAAATAGAAAATGCGAGACTTTGGATTTGTGAATCTGAAGCAAAAGAAAGATGCCCCATGCCACATAGAAAAGGGCAAGGCCAAGGCAGGGCAACCTAGGAGAACCCACCAAAGCCACAAGCAAAGAACAACACCACAAGGACAAGGAAGGACACAGGAAAGTGGTGTGAGTTCTTGTTGATAGTGTTGGACCCGCCAACATGTCAAGGGGATCTACCCAGTAAGAAGTCCCAATTAGACCTCAGACTATTTGATGGAGGAGTCCCAGTAGTGGGTCATAAGGTAATGCCTTGAATACGATGTCGCATAGAGGCAAGTAAGATAACTCTGTTAGTAGCAAGGGTGTGACTAATGCAAGAGTCAAGTAATGAGTATGAGATGTTCCAACACTTCAAAGGGTGAGGAAGGTGAAGGTGAGTTCCAGGTTGAAAGGGATCAGTCCCATCTCGACTAGGAACACACAATACAAAGGTTATGTAGAACTTCCGGCAGAGCATTCAACACGGATGTGGCAATCCCAACATACAAGGTAAGATAACATGAACAACACTCATAGATCAGTCCGAGACGAGTATGATGATTGATATAACAAGGTTCAGAGAAAGGTTTGTCTGGTGTCCAGCAGAGCAGTCTACATGGATGGTGAAAGCATTAACTACATATGCAACACATTAACAACAAGATTCATATAATTGCATGTGAATCAATTCATACACAAGTACATAAGTTAAAAAACATATATCATTAAGGCAACCGGAACAGTCCAACTACAATAACAAAATATGCATGAAAATGTGCTGGCTTTTATTATATAAAGAATTGTAAGTCACAATCATACAATACACCATGTAAACCTACTATCCATATTAGTGGAATGTTACAGCCACATATGCCTGCTCCTCCAAAGAGATGTACTAGCTCTGTGCAATGGAGAAGCCAAGGCACTTTACAATACTGTCCAAGCCTTCTTCAAGATAGTCTTAATAGAAGCTTGGCTAACCAAAAGCCCATACAATGAGTTATAAGGGACTATTTATAGCAAAGGGTGGGGTGACCCTGACATTTCCCTTTGTGACAATTCAACTACCCTCATGACTCTTCACCTACTCTATGACTCTTACATCCAACTGTTGACACTTGACTTACACTTGACATGACTCAACATTACAATGCACATGTTCTCATGTGAGACAACATGGCCTGAGCAAGCC
This sequence comes from Pinus taeda, assembly GCA_000404065.3. Lineage (NCBI taxonomy): Eukaryota > Viridiplantae > Streptophyta > Pinopsida > Pinales > Pinaceae > Pinus > Pinus taeda. The sequence continues at coordinate 117,577 of APFE030441551.1, read as the reverse complement.
TTGCAAGACATCACTGACACTCGGTCCGTTGTGGTGAGAACAACTCTTTGACATGCTTCTAATGGTGAAGCTGGTGAGAGGATGCCAAGCTTGGTTGTCCATGATGGTGTGCATGAACCTCATGGTGACATCTTGCTGAAGCGAACTCTTGCCTCCATTGCAACTGGTGCATTGATTCGGCCCCTTCATCCAACTCGTCTGTTAACATGCACATGGTATTCTTGGGTAGGGTTGAACTAGAAACACATTGATGCATAATGTCTGTGTTGATATTCAAGTGTTTGTTGGTGGTCATGTGCATCAGCTTTCTGAAGTGCATGTTCACCCCCAATTGGACATTTTCTTATCTTCGCCTTGATGAGTGTGTTGAATGGGTTGGATTGAATGCATGCGCTCAATGACATGCATGCTGTTGGATCATTTTCATGTGATCAACAACACTAGTCACCATGTTCTCTTTGTGTCTATTGCTGGGATGGATCGTTAACTTGTATTAGTGCAATTTCATCTGTGAGTCCATGTTGCACCCACTATTGTTCCTATTCCTGCTGCAACCCATTGGATAGTTTATGCAGCTCCATGTTATTCCTGAGATGTTGCTTCAGCACATGCAAATCCTTCTTTATTCCATCTTTTGCCTTCACGTGATCTTCATGTCGCGCCATCACTTCATAGCCCGAGTCTTCAAAGTTTCTTTAATTATCAATGGATCTACTTGATCTTGCAATTTTGCTCTGCCTCTATGTTGTTAACAACCTTCCTCTTGCATTCACTACATTCACTTCATTTTTTGTTGTCACTGCATTTGGTATGCTGCCTTCAGTTGTTGTTCATGATGTTACTCATTGTGATGCTACTGGTTGATGTCCTTGTCCACGAACAACTTGATGTCCTCATGAGTAGATAAGCCCATGGACACTTGATCAACTACATCCCCAATCGTGCTCTGAACGACATCTTCATCTCTGCTCTCTTGGAAACCATTGTACCTATACTGCTAAGAGGCAAATGAACACATGTGATACCTAGAGACATGGCAACACTCATAGCAAGAAATTTTTCAGTTGAAAACCAAAATGAACATGAGAACTGACTTGCAACATACCTGGGTGAATGATCATGAAGGCGCAATTTCGACCAATAGGTCGGGAGACCAACTTCCAAGACTGCACGAGGCATAGTCCTGACTACTGGGAGATTGATTGACTGTTGGAACTGCAAAATGCACAATCCAGTTGGGCAGTTGGGCAGATTTTTGCAAATTTTTGGACCAAGCAGCCACTGACCTCTAGAAATGTGCAATTTAGTCCAGGAGGCTAATGCTAGGCTAGAATGCACAAATATAGAGATGAAGGTGAGCCTTCCTTCTCCAGATTGTGCAATGCAGCCTTAGTGAAGGCAAAGACTGGGCTGACGTTGGCCCGACTCGCCGACGGGCAATTGAAAGCAAGTAATTCGATGAAATGCATGGCATCACTAAGTGATATCATAAGTGATAAACAGTGCATGCAAAACATGAATGGAGGATTAAGAAAACAGATCAACATGCATGTGGATGAGGCAGTTCGTCAGTTGGGCAAACGTCTGTGCAAAATAGTTTCATGCATGCAACAACAATGAGATAGAAACGAAAATTGAAGCAAAGCTAGGACACGCTAGAATACATATAAATGATAGCAAGCATTCAAAGAAATCAAGAAAACAACACTCACACAAGCAAATACACAAAAAGTGAAAGAAATGCAGCACAAGGCATGGGAAGCGTGCTTGTCCCAAAACAACTGAGTTGAATGTGCCAACTGCTCCTAGATGTGATGTGGGATGTCAAATATACAAGCTTGATATGAGGAATGAGCTCTACAGTGTCCGGTTGATGCATTTTGATAACATCAAGGTTGCGACGCACATGGCACAAATCTAGGGGAAGCAATGCTTGGAGGGAGGTTTCTGAATTTCTCCTTGCATGTAACCTCCAACTACTAAACATAGATCCATGAAACAAGGGATGCCTTTGCATGTTGCCTTGGGAGAAGTAGCCTATGCATGCAATTTTGTTTTTCTCGGTTTCGTAGGGAATTGGTCAACTCAGCTACACATGGAAGCGACTACTTGACTACTAGAGAAAAATGTGCATTTTTGACTGTAAGCTAGGTTGACTACCCAAGGGGATTAAGAAATGTTTGGGCCCAACAGCTGACTGCTACCTAGATTTGCGCAAATCCTGGGCTGAACTCCATGTTGATGGGAAAAATTGCGCAAATCCTGATGGGAGGGTTGGCTGGAAGGATTGCGCAATCCCGGAGCCCAGCAGGCTATCAGAGGCAATTGTGCAATTCCTAGAGGGAAAGGATGGTTGACCTCAAGGAATGCACAAATTTAATTGGGAAGTTGCTTAGCCTGTAGCTGGACCAAGTTTGGGTGAGCAACCTATGAAGGGAAAATATCAAACTCTGATTAATAGGCTGCCTTTGAGCAAGAAAGACATTGAATATTAAGGACTTGATGAAGCAAGGCAAGCTAATGTGAAGGTTGGTAGGGAGGCTCCAAAACAGGCTAAGGAAAAATTTTGGAGGGTGGTTGTAGCTGCCACAACACTTGGCGACACACTGGTAAAACTCCAACTCTCTGAATGGACCTTGTTCATGAAAAGAAAGTCTAACACCTCTGGAAGTATTGTTCAGCTCTTAGCTCATCTTGGCTTAATACTAGCTTGATTGTAAGATGTAGCATCTACCAGAATCTTGGTCGATTGACACGCATCCCAAGCCAAGGCAACACACCTATTTCGATTGGGGTTGAGGGGTATATAAGCGCGCAAGCAGTATAGTCATGAGAGTCTAAGTTTCATCTCTGGTGTTGCTCCACTGCCAGCAGGCCTGGACAATACCTTGGTGGAATCACATAGGAACACAAGCATGGCTTTGCTACCAGCGAGCCTGGTCAGTACACCAGTGGAGTTACTTGCATCACCTCCCTGCACAGGAAGCCTTTTCTCTTCTTTCGCCTTATTCATTTTTCATTTGAATTTTTTGACTTTTTCATTTTATTCTTTTTACTTTCATTGTGCATGGCACTTATTCATTTTAGAGGTGGAAGAGGGATCCTGACTTATTGAGAGCAGAGGAGGTTGTTCCAGCAGAGAAGTAGTTTATTATATCTCTGATGTTCCTGTTATGGTTTTCCCCCCGCCTTACTGTACTTGACTGAGCTGACAAGGGTTAACCTAGAAACAATCGATTAGAGAAAGTGACACTATTTAGCATGCAAGTGTTGTGTTTATAGCAAGGTTCACTTCAAAGAGTACATATTTTCCTTCAATGTATCATAGACTAAGAGTCACAAGTTCATCATACAGAGGCAAGATGACAGATAACCAAGTAGCGATAGTTGTACAAACCCTCTTGTACTTTACCCATCTCGTTTCATGAGTCACACATGGTTTCATGCAAACTAACCTACAAACAAACAAAACAGAAAACAAAGCAAGGCAAGGGCAGAAGTAAAAGTGAAAGAAAAGCAAGCAAACAAACAAGCAAACAAAACATGAAAGTAAACAAGCATGCAAGCAAACAACTGAAAGAAAACACTACTCCTACTCCTACACTAATAGTGCATGGGCCTAATCACATGAAGTGATACTTCCAATGCAGCCATCGGCACATTGGTAGACCCATGTGAGTGAAGGATTGGTCTGTGAGTAACCTAGTTGTGTGGACCAGCATACAAGAAATATATGACAGTGAAGACAACCACACTTTGTGTTTCAAAGTACCAACAAGACATAAGTGAGTGCGTGTGCATGATGGATAGTTTGTGGACTTATCATGGTGTTGTGTGACACTATGTGTAACTTTGAAGCAAAAGCACACTCTTGACTGATATGTTAAAGCAAGAGAAAGAAACAAAGATAACTTGCGTCGTGCACGAGTGCTTGCAATGTAAGACTCCTCCAATGCATGAGCAATGGAATTGTGTAGTTTGAGTGGAGGAAGTGTGATATGTTCGTGATATGGTTCTTCAATGCATGCAGATGAGTGATGAGGAGCCTTTAGTGATTAAACAGTTTCATGGTCGGAAGTGAGACTAACCCCAAGAGAGCGAGGACCTGACATAACCATCAACTCAGGCTGAAGTTCCTCGACAGTCTCGGGTATCTCAACTTCATCATCAGGTAGATCATCATAAACCGATGGCTTCGAAAGATCAACTACAATAGATTCATGATAATGATAAAAAATGGAAGAAAATGGATCACGACCGCCACGATTAGAAAAGTCAATGAATTCTTCAGCATCCTCATGATCAAATGAATCAAACAGAGGGGTAAATGAAAAGAAAATGAACCCATCCTCTGTGTTTCTAGAAAATACAGATGAAGGATCAAGTGGATCTTCAATGAATAACTTATCCTCTCCATTGTCGAATGATGGACTAGCATCCAGTGAGTCCTGCGAGTGATCAACAATGGGTAAATCCGTAGATGAAGACACACATACAAAATCATGGATGGAAGGCTCACCAAAGAAGCTAGGATGGAACAGAGGGGGATCGAACGGAAGGGATTCATCATTTGCCAAGTGTTGATGTTCAAGCTCCCACTCATACTCTTCATGAATGACAACGCATGTTGGTTGTGAAACACCAACTCTGTAAGTGGGTTGTTCCTTGTTCACAACAAGTGAAGGGTTTGGAATGGATGAACACAAGACAACACCATCTGGAGGAACACCTGGGTGTGAAGATAGAGGTTGAAGAAAAGAATGCATATGGGAACTCAAATGACTCACAACTAACTCTGCGCAAACATTAAGTGGAGTGATGTTGGGAGGGTGTGAAGAATGAACAGATGTGCGAACATGATCCTCAGCATCACTGGGTGATGGTGGAACTGTTGAATAAGAGGGAGGTGGACAGTCCATTGAGACAGTGCCTACTCCCACATGGGATTGTGCAATTCCATCTCTCAAGAAATTTGAGTGAGGCTTGACACCAAGCTTTCTCTTGGGACAGGAAAATTTCTTAAGACAATACTCGAACCGGTCCCAAAGATAAGCGAACTTTCAGAGCTTGAAACTGTAAGTCACATAAGCACTGCCAAAAATCAATAACAGATTCATGTGGAGCCCTCCGTTGCTATAACATTTTCCGGTCAAGATGGTCTAGATCAAAATGATGGAATGTGTCTTCAATAAGATCACAAAAGTGCTAACATGAGTGCATGGTGTAAGGTGATGAACGCTAGTATTGCAGCAAGAATGCTGCAACTCCTGGGCTACCAACTTTACTTTTATCAACCCGGTAGTTCGTAACAAACTTGGAAGTGTCGGTGCTATATGCACAAGTACTAGTTATCACTATTCTTGTGGGATAAACTCCCCTAGGGTCTTGGGTGAATACCCTAGCAGACTGAAGGTTACCTATGCAAAGAAACACACATTCCATGCAATCATAATGCTACTATAAGAAAAATCTATGATAGGGGGCATATCTGAGGTCCTACGTTTGAGAAGAGCCTCCCAGGGTCCAAACCCTTCTTGTAGTTCCTTTGCTCCTTTGACCTGCAAAACAAACAATTCAAGAAAGTACAGCAGCATATGGACTAAACGTCATAAAGAAACCAACTTCATATTATAAGGGAAGGTAGTTAGTTATGCAATTAAACAACTGTTCACATATGAATCATAACATGAAGAAGATCTATATCAGGAACAAAGGCATGTGTTTCTTTTATTATAGACAAATAAAGTACAGAAAAGGAACAATTTCACCTGAGTCGTCCTTTCGCAGGCTCCAAGCGGAACCGTCTCCCAGATTCATCTAGTCTCAAGCCTTTAACAAACTCCTTCCATGACTTACTCCATGATCTCTCAAGTAGTATGAAATCATCAACACACATAAGGAAACAAGGGTTTCCTATAGGATGGGGGAAGTGCAGGAAGCACAAGGATCTTTAGACCTGGTCAGGGAAATCTCAGCATAGCAATCTTTCTCTTTCTTCTCTCCTCCCTTTGGCCTTCCCATAGAAGCCTTTTTATAATTCTCCCAAAGTAGTTTTTTAGTTGGGAATTCATTGAGAACAGTTGGGCCATGGGCACTAACAGGTGATCAACAGGTAAAACCCGTGATCTCCACCGGAAATTAAGGAGATTTATTTTTTTTAAGTGTTTTTATACATATACGCGGGTTGGGTATACACTGACCTGCGTATACACGTGTTTAGCTCAGGGCAATGTTGTGTATAGGGAAAAAACATTGTTTTTTTAAATTTGGGACCAAGTTTGGAAGGATGGGTTTCCCTAGGCCATGAGTGCAGCATCACAAACCTCAAAAGTGAGATTTGGAGCTATAACAGATGCCCCCTAATATATGAGGTCAAAAGGGGTACATGATGGCTTAAATGTATTAAGCAAGTTCATGGAAAGGAAATTTTCCGAAAACTGAGAAGGACTGCACCAGAATTCAGCCTGCCAAGCCACAAAAGGAGATCAGAAAGAAACACTGTCTGAGGCAGGCATACCCATGCTCAGAGAAAATACAACATGTCCGCATATCAAGTACAAGCGGATCCACCAAGTATATAAGTATAAATGACTGGAAAATACATAATGGATCATATAATCATGATCGAACAAGTACATGTCTAAAAGTCACATATAAGAATGTCAATGATGCTGAAAGATGAAGCGGATCACTGATATCAAAGACTGATCCCAAAAAGTACCAAATGAACATGATGGAATAAGATGGTACTACACTGCAAACTCAGGTGCCAACATATAAAATGTCACCATCAATGACTGCAACATATAAGGTGAAGTGGTATCTACTAGCAGCAATAGGAGCAACTGTCAAGTGAACCAACAAATGCTGATACAAGCTGAGGTCTTCACCAACCACAGTGGTACATTTCTACAGCATGGGAATAAATGATTTGAAGTCGACCATGTGAGAAATCGTTTGATTACCGATCATTGATGTATACCATTAACAAACGCGAGACTACTCACCGATAATGATAATGAGCGTCAAGGTACCCAGTACAATCCAACAAGTGTGAATAGATGAGCTGTAGTCGAACACCTGTAAGAATCTATTGATCAGGAGACAATGATGGTTTCCCACTGTCGATAGCAAAGGATCTGCCACTAATGACTGCAAACCCCAAGGTACTACCAAATGAACACTAGATCTTCACCCCAGAGCAATGAGTCGAAGTCGATCGGGAAAGATCTGCTAGAAGGAAGGCATTAAGGCATCCTCCATCATTCTAGCGCGAGTGTAACCCGTAGGCCAATAATGTGGAAGGAATCGGACGAAAAAGATGTAGTAACCCAACCGAAGTACGTTTCTGGCATACACAAGATGTAGCTAGTGCACGGCAGAAACCCTCTGAACCAACCAATAATGAAAGCTGAAACAGAGGCAAGGTATCCACCAATAGGGTCAAATGGAAACCAAGGTACTGCATGAATCCCAATGTGTGACAATGTAAGCTGATGTCAAACACAAGGGAAACCACTCAGTCAAAGACCCATGATACTGATCGATGCTGAGCACAAGGTGACCTATCAATAATGAAAATAGAGCCAGGGTGCAGCTCTAGGCCTATCCTCAGAGCAAGATGTGGTCGTCGATAAGGACAAGACCCGCCAGCAAGAAGTCAATGGAGACCTTCTCAAACCGGCATGAGTAAAGGACCAGTATAACTAATGTGATGATAGACATATCACTGACAACCAGGGATGGCCGACTGAAAAATAAGTCAAGAGACACTGCAGAGAGGCCGACTCAGGCTAACTTCCCTTGAACAAAATCACGACTCAGTGTGACTATGTGGCAGCATATGATGACTCTGTATAAGTTCGTTGCGCAGGAGGCACAAACGAACCCTCCATATGATTGGAAGAGATAACCAATCGGGGGAGAACTGACTCAATAACAAGGTTAAGGCATACCTATGTCAAACTAAATCCCACCCCAAACAAAGGAGACTTTGCTTTGAGTGCTTTGTTCAAGGGCAACACGACTGACTCTAGCTGCCAACAATAAATGAAGATACTGTCCCGTTCCCACTCTTTTTGGAATATATAATTTATTTTGGTCTTTTTCTTTAAAGCTGGAAAAATAATAAAATAATGCTATAGTACAGTGGAAAGAACGAGTGTCAGCGAAGCAAATGATCTATTTCCTGGGATTGGAACAGTCCTATGCTCAATGCAGGGAGGCAAAAACTGGTCAAAGACACTCAAATGTGTGTTCCTTCCACGGGTCAAGGTGTGTCAAGTTGTGGAAGTCAAAGGTATGCAAGTTTGATTTAGCAGTCGGCATGGTCAAAAGTTGGCTTAAACACGAGTCCAAGTGAATCCAACTCAAGGCCAAAAGGTGCAAATAGACAAAATGCAATGCAGTAGTACAACTCAACACAAAGGAGCCTCTAGGGTATAAGGCTAGAACAAAGCGAAGAAGCAAAGAGGAATGAGTCTTCATCGCATAAGTCATGGCGGGACTACAGAGGACTCCTGAGCCTAGTCAAAACAAAGCAGCATGGGAAACAAATGTCAGTGAGGTGCTAACTACGATGCCCATGTAAAGGATGGATCTACCATCGTGTCATGATTTAAAGAATCGACGAGTGAAGATGGTTTACGAACCATAACACAATGGGATCGACCCTATGGCAAGTGTATTGACAGATGGAGGCTAGTATGCATAATGCAACGGAAAAATGGCTTCCCTAACCTATATGCCAGTGAGAAAATGATACCTGACATGACGGGTCAGCAGTCATGGAACCATCTTGAAACTGTCGAAAACGCCCAAAATGTCCTAAAAATCAAACCATTCTCGACACTCCAAGCTCCCAAGTTAAAAGTTACATGAGACCAAACAAAATCAAGTTTTGAAAAAATTTGAAATTTTCAAAGCCTATAAAAGGGTTTTTGGACTCACCATTTTCACCATTTGAGTTTGAGAGCAGAAAAGTGGAGCAAAAGGAGCAAACTTCCCATACGCCAAATTCAACCGTTCAGATTCTTCCATAGTCTCCACATAACTCTTATTCTCATCTTGTAATTGATTGTGACTAGTTTTAGAAGTTTTATTAATTTTTTACCATTGGGTTTTTGCAAAAAATTCCTCCGCGGCATATATGCAGGTTGGTAATATGAAACCCGCGTACACACGGGCCTTACACGCGACTGTGTGTAAAGGGACTCACGTATAGGCCGCTGACATTTCAAACACAAAAAATTACCGTTGAAAATCATTTTTCTTTCAGGATTCCAGTCACTTGGCGAGAAAGAGAGCATACTGCAGTAGATGATGAAGTTATGAATAGTCCTGAGGCTTTGGATGCATTGCAGGGATGTGGTTTACTAATGTTCTTCAAATTGCCGAATATGAAAGCAAACACATGTTTGGTTGAGATGCTTCTTGATTATTGGAACATCGAAGAGGATGCTTTTATGATTGACCAGAAGCCACTCAGGATAGAATTGGAAGATATCTACTTCATCACAGGCCTTTCCTGAAGGGGAGAGGTAGTACAAGCCCAGGGCAGAACACGGAGAAGTCTCTCAATCGAGGACTACGTATAGATAAATTGCCCAGGACATCCAAAGAAAGTTGGAAGTCAGATTTCCATCACACATGTGGTGAGTCTATCATTGAGGATAATCCTGTTCACCATAGCTCGAGTGAACAGATCAGCTTCTCTGCACTAGGCATCACGGCTAACCATGAGCATGGCAGTTGACTGTCTCACCACTGTGTTTGATTGGTGTACTTCTCTTCTGGCTAGTATGAAAATCCAACTCACTTCTATCAAGAGAGGACAGACCAAAAAATTCGGTTATGGGACTATCTTGTGCTCTTTCTTCTTCAAGAGAGTTCCCGCACTTCGTCCTAGAGTACCAGTTTCGATCAGCACCCCACGAGATCCACCAATGGGCAGGTGGGTTGACCTGATGAAACGTCTAGGAGGTGGGGAGGTCCCACGGACTACATTTGATCATGACTTCTTTTCTTGGTGGGATCAGCAGACCATCGTAGTGGATGACTACCCCTATGCTGGGTTGGATTTTCGAGGAGATCCCGATCTAGCATTACCACCGGCCGCAGCATAGGGAAAAATTGGTAAGTGATTTTTGATGTTATGATTTTTTGATTTTTCAAATATAATAATGAACTTTGAAAATGTTTTTGATAGGATTCAAATGACTAATATGATGATCATGTTCCAGATATTGGGCTAGTATGACTAGATGAGTTCCCACGGCACAAACGTCACGGCCAAGGGGCCGAAGAGGCAGCTGTAGACACAGAGCGAACTCTACACACAGTTCAAAGACACCTGATGAGACTGACTCTCCGAGTCCCGATGGCGGCGGTAGAGGACCTTCCTATAGAGATGCAACATCACGTGGTTGGCATGCCATGACACTGGGTCCGCACTTTTAGGCGTGTGGCCAATGCAGTAGTTGCCTACTTAGCCACTCATCCTAAGCCGGGGAATTAGATATAGTGGACATGACTATGGGCATTTGAGTCCCAATTTTGTATATTTTTTTGACAGACTTATGTACACTCGAGATGCTTTATGATATATATATATACAGTTGACTTTTTTATGCTTAATTTATTGTGATGAATGATTGATGTGCCAGTCTAATGCTTGATTAGCGATAGAATCAGCTAACCAATTATGAGATCTTGGAATATGAAAATAATTAATATAAGTAAATGATCTTTGCAGCAACCTCACCCTTAAATACTGGCGATGTAAACATGGATCCCTTACCCGATAAATGTTATTTAATTGTGACACTATCAATTGTGAATCAAGATAAACTACCAATGAGTCGATTTCGTGAGAAATTGCCTCGAATAGCAAATTAATGACGACATTATACTCAGCCATATTTTTTGAAGCGGGACCGATGCACACTCCCCTTAATACAATCAATTGACCAGTTGGATAATAAAGTACCCAAGCTGCAGAAGCAAGATTCCGAGTGTGCCAATTAGCGCCATCGACAAATCTGAAATAGACCAAGTCATCCATCAACACCTACCAAAGTAGACCAAAAAGGGTTGATATCAAAAACTCTCGATAAAAAATGTACAAATATACATAATGTACAAAGAAGCCATTGCCTAGCTGCTACTTAAGCAAAGTACTTCTTAAGGTAGAGCCTGTTTTGAGACTCTGCCAATTTGTTTCCTTCGAAATCTATTAACTCATACGACCCTTTTGCTAAAAATCTTTTAATTATGAAGGGACCGTACCATATAGGTCTGAATTTTCCTGCCCCCAAGGTGTCCTTATCTTGTTCGTAGACCAAGACGAGGTCACCTTCAGAAAAGACACGAGGCCAGAAAACTTTATCATACTGGGTTTTAACCCTTTTCTTATGAGCCTCATTTATTGTGGTTGCATCTCGACGTTGCTCATCGAGATGTTCCAAGTGAAGGAGGCACTCTTCAAGACTAGAGGTCTCTGGAAGGAGCTCAATAGCTAACTTAAGAGATGGAATTTCACATTCGACAGGAAAGATAGATTCCAACCCATAAACTAACTGAAAAGGTGTAAAACCTGTAGCAGTCTTGACAAAGGTTCAGTATGCCCATAGAGCCGGATACAACATAAGATACCAATTGGATCGATTCTTGTCAATTTTCCTTTGCGGGATCGTCTTAAGATTTTTGTTTACTACCTCGGCCTATCCATTGGCCCAAGGATAATAAGGAGACGAATGTTCCTGCTGGAAACCTAATTTGAGAGCCAATTCGGACATTAGTTGATTCTGGAAATGACTGCCATGGTCAGTGACAATCTCTCTTGGGATACCGAACCTTGAGATAATCTGATTAAAAAGGAATAATGCCACTGTCTCACTATCGTTTTTATAAGTGGGCATGGCCTCAGCTCACTTTGTGAAGTAGTCTACGACCATGACAATATACTTCTGATTCGCTGTTGAAGGCAGATTACAAGTCGTAAAATCAATACCCCACTTAATAAAGGGACCGATAGTGACAACGGGAAAACGAGGAGCTGGATGTGCGTGCATCTTCTGAGTATAAACTTGGCACGGGTGACAGTGTTTGACCACTTCAGCACAATCTTTGAAGAGTGAAGGCCAGAAATAGCTGACACACAAGATACACTGAGCTGTAGCAAGCCCTGATAGATGACCACCACAAGCTCCACTGTGGCAGTCATTTAGCACTGAATCTGCCTCCTCTAAGGTTAAACAGCGTCGAAGGATTGAATCAACCCCCCGACGATATAATGTATCACCAATGATGACATAATTTTTAGCGAGGTGACATAATTTTTGACGTTCATCCTTAGAGAAAGTAGAGGGAAACTTCGAAGTCTGGAGATAAATAATGATATCTCCATACCAAGGGTTGAGTGAAGAGATGAGGAATAAATGTTCATCGGGAAAGCTTTCCTCATAAACAGTGTCCTCTCCACAAGGCAGCTCGAAAATTAGCTTGGAAAAAGCCATAGATTTCTTGGCTTTGGCAGACAAGAACTCGAGATCAAATTCTTGTAAAATGACAATCCATCGATTATATTTGCCCCCAATCACTCGCCTACTGAGGACAAACTGAAACAGATTGACTGCTGCCAAGACAAAAGTTTTGCGTAGCAGAATATAATGACGGAGCCGCTCGACAACATGGACAACTGCCAAGGCCAACTTCTCAACTGGAAAGCAGCGAAGTTCAGGACCTATCCAGCCTCGGCTCAAATAATAAATCACATGCTCTGTGAGAGAATCATCTTCTTGAATGAGAACCATACCAATGGTTGATTCTGCTGCAGCGAGATATAAAAGGAAGTCCCTACCATAATCCGGTGGACTCAAAAGCGGAGCAGAGACTAATGCCTTTTTCAAAGCATCAAATGACTGCTGCGCAAAGTCATCCCACATGAATGGAACCCCTTTGCGGAGCAAACATATAAACCCTTTAGTGATCTCAACATATTTCGCTATAAACCGTCTTAAGAAATTAGCCTTCCCTTGAAGACTTTGAAGTTGTCGAATGGAGGATGGGGGAAGGCAACTGGACTATTGCTTCCACCTTGAAGGGATCAACCCTAATCCCTTCATTTGACACGATGAACCCTAACAATCGACCAGACGTAACTGTGAAAACGCACTTGTTGGGATTCAACCAGATTTTATAAAAACAACATCACTCAAAAACCATTTGAAGGTGGCTGGGGCAATCAGTTCTCTTTCAAAAACGAGCAGCGAGATCTTCCAAGTATGCTTCGATGATATGTTTGATGTCGTGGAAAGCATATGACATGGCCCGCTGGAAAGTAGCTCCAGCATTTTTGAGACCAAACGGCATCTTCCTATATGCAAAAGCACCCCAGGGACATATAAAAGCCGTCTTATGTTGATCCTCAGGATGGATAGAAATTTGATTATAACCTGAAAAACTGTCCATAAAGGAAAAAATCTCATTACCTGCACACTTGTAAATAATCTGATCAATGAATGGTGTGGGGTAATTATGTTTTGGACAAGCCTTATTTAGGTCCCTAAAGTCGATGCATACCCGGATTGTTCCTTGCTTTTTATCCACAGGGACTGGATTAGAAACCTAGTCGATAAGAGGAACAAGGTATACAAAACCCGCCTTGAGCAACTTCTCTACCTCAGCTTTAATGGTTGCCGCTTTCCTAAGATTAACCGGTCGAAGCCTTTGACAAACCGGCTTGGCGTTTTCATACGCCTTGATCTCATGTTGAACTATAGAAGGATCGATGCCAGGCATTTCTTCATAAGAACAAGCAAATACATCTCGAAATTCCTTGAAAAGGTCGATGTGAATTTGAACTTCTTCAGGGGAACATTCAATTCCAATGAAGAGATTCTCGATCACATTAGGGTCCCTAGAGATGTTTATAGATACCATTTCCGAAATCACCGACATGTGCCTGCGGCATGAAAGTGTGCTAGAGCCAAAGGATTTGATATCTTACAAACAACACTAGTGAATAGCTTGGAGAACCTAGATTCCACTTCCTGCAATGGAGGAAGGAAATATGAACGATGGTGCAAGTCTTCCCAAGGTCGATCTACACCCATCATCACTTCGAGGATTTCTTCTTCAGAAGGTAAAACCGTATCTAAGCAGTCCAAGGCAGAGGTGGAATCAACGGCCCAAGTCGGGGCCACATGACCATCTAGCTCCTCTTCGGAAAAAGGAGTAGAATGGTTGTCTGTAGAGTTAACGATAGACTGATATCTAAGCTCAACCACAAACCTAGGGAATGCCATTCCATTAACTTGTCCTTCAGCTAATGTGGTCATAGGTGAAGGCAAGGTCCAAGGGTCTAAAAAATAATGAGTTCTGAAGAACTCTTCTCGAGAGGACTCCTTAGATGATGAAACGACATTGATTATAGCGATAGGAGAGGGAAAATAAAAGGTACCCATCAATGTGGAATACATCCAACTCCTAGATTCTCAGTAGGCGGGCGAGGGTTATCCACTAAGGGGACAGTAGAGTCAGAAGTTGCTTGAGGATCAACTAGACAATAATCCGACTGATCAACCTTAACGATTTTCCCTTCATGAGGAAAGCAGATGACACAAAACAGATTTGAAATGACGGCATCCATCTCGTATATGTCGTTCCTTCCTAAGAGGAGATTATAGTCTAGGTTAGCATCTATGACCTCTACTTCAATATTGACGACCTTTCCTCCAGCACATATAGGAATGGCCAGGATAATCCCATGCGGCTTGTGAGAATTGCCATCAAATGTAATCAGGAGGGTAGGTGAAGGAATAGCTAAAGGATATCCAATGGCCTTCCAACATGACATCGACATGATGCAAGTGGAAGCTCCTTCATCAATAACGGTGCGAAAAATGTTAATCTTTCGGTATGTAGACTTTATCTGAAAAGCCATGTGATGAGGGAGCTGCTTTTTGACATTTAACATGTCAAAAGTGATCACTAAAGAGTTGGTTGGATCAACTGCCCCAATTGCCGAGTGTAAAGCACTTCGCTGAGTCTGACGCGACTGGAGAACCTCTAAAGCAGACATGGAACATGGACTCTGGGCCAAATCCTCCACAATGGAATAATTCTGGGTGGCCCTAGCGTTAGGATTAATAGTCGTGCATTTAGCGGAACCTTTCAGTATCCGTGGTATAGTCTCAATAAGGGGTCGCTCAATATGAAGGTCGGTATTTCTGGGAGCAGTTTGTCCTTGGAAGTTTCAGCTTTACCGTAATCCCGTGACCGAGTAGCCACGTGGACATTAGAACCCATCATGAAAATATTCAATGATTTTTCCCCTTCCTGGCTTCCCCCAGAGGAGGTACCAGGATTTGAACTCGCGCCAGCAAGCAATTACTGCCCTTGGGGAAAAGGGTTGGTTAACACAGCTTGAGAACTAGAAGCCCCTTGCTGCCCTAACAAGCGCTGAGCTTCCTGAATCTTCGGGCAGAGATGAGTTAAATGGTCTCCACTACACAACTTGCATGGAAACTTGACTTTATTTTTAGACTCATTTCTACCTCCACCAGCATTATTTCCGGATTTATTTGTGTCAGCCTTCCCATCCTGACTCTTTTTCTTACATCGTCCTTTCTTTTTCCCATTGGAGTTTTGATTTCCTTTGGGGTTATCAGATTGGACGGCATTAATCGAAGAGGGTTGGGAAGACGAATTATTAGACGATGTGACTTGGTTGTTTGAAGCAGTTTGCAATGACAACTGTTGCAATTGGCTCAACAAGTTCATCGCATTTGTGTCTACTGATCCAACTATCCCATTAGCATGGGGACCTGGCTTCGACTTGGCTATGTCAACCTTCGACCCAGGAGCATCTAGAAAGTATTTTTGTAGGATCCCAGACTGAGAGTAGATCAATTCTAATTGCTAGGCCCTAAAAATCGCTTGCTCCTCAGAATAGACTCCGGACATGGAGACATCCTTAGAGATATCAGGTTATAAAGATTTCAGAAACCATTCGAGACGGTACTCCGGAGGGATTTCGGCTTTAATGAGCCTCTTTCTCCTTTTTCATTGCTAAATATGGTCAGAAATGTGAGTTGTCGTGTCCTGACGAAAGGTGGCCAGAAGTTCGGTTCCGGCATCATAACGGACAGGCAACTGGAAATGATTTAGGAAAATGTTAACTAAGTCGGCAAAAGATGTAAAGCTGCCCACTGGAAACTCTATATACCATTTGGTCGCATTACCAGTCAAGGTCCGTTGAAAAAGTCTCAACCTCACTGAATCATCAATAAGGGAGTTCGACGAGCACCACAAATGGAATGTGGTTACATGGTCACCTGGGTCTTCACCACCCTTTCCTTCGAATTTTGGAATGTCCGAAGGGAGTTTGGTTGGGACCGGTGGCTAGGCCAGATTATATTTGATTGGATCATTCGTTAACTTTGTGAGGTCTGGCAAATTCAAAGTTTCCAGAAACGGAAGCCTAGGAGGACCTTAGGGATTTCACCTAGACTCAGCAAAGCCCCCAAAGCTCTATAACGATTGGCTTGGATTTTGGAAGGCACCAAGCTGCCCGAAGTAACTAGCAGAACCCACTGAACCAAAAGGCAAGCCTTGTGATCTAGAATAACTCGGAGTTTGACCAACTCTAATCGCAAAACCTCCATAACCGGCGAAGTTTCCTCCTAAAGGACTATAAGGAGTTGACAACCCCTGATAAGGATTCCAAGCAGAGGCTAGGGGAGGAATACTTCTGAATGAACTAACCGTGGAGTACGGCCTATTCCCTTGTTAGCCTAGAAACGAATTCCTAGTTCCCACACTACTAACCACAGGGTTAGTCCAACCTTGAAAAGGATTTCTACTTTATCCAAAAGAAGAGAAAGGCATAGATCCAATTGTTGGGTTGGAATGTGGTATATGACCACTTCCAAAAGGAAAACCCTGGAATGAAGTCGATCCACCAGTCATGGAGGTGGAGGCACTAAATGGAACTGACATAATACCTTGTGAATGGGTGCCAAATGGGAAAAATCTAGAACTAAAAGCATTGGTTTTGGAGTTTCCACTCGTAGAAGGAATGGAGGTAGACCCAACTAAAGATGTGCTAGAAAAAGACCCGAATAAGGAAGCAGAGGGGATGGAAATAGTTCCTCCCCCTTGTACAGATATTGGAGTCTACATAGTCGTAGCACTTGTAGTAGAAGCCATGCTAATCCAGTAGTGGTCATCGATGGTAAGTGCGTAATATGACCTGGACTTGATGGTCGATGCGTTGGAGGCCCAACGTATTGTAGCACTTCCGGATGACTAGAAGGTAGGGGAGAATTCGGAGCCGCTAATGACTCTGAAAGTTCTTCTACCTCTACGTTATCTATTGCCCGAAAGAGAACTCGAGAAAGTACTGGAGTATTTCTCTCTCGTTCTATGGAAGTACCAGGTCTATCTTGAAAATTGATGCCCCCAAGAGGAGGATCAATCCCCAATGCGTCAGCTGCCATGGGGCAAGACCCACTGGTAGTATTACCTCTACACCTTTTAGGTGAAGGCTCTAAACTTGGTGGTGAAAGACCACGAAGTCTTCGAGACTGTCTAGTTGATCGATCAACCACCTTGAATTTCTTGTTAAGATCTAACTAAAGACTCAAAAAATTGAAAGCTAGGCCAACTAGGAGCATAGAGCACACACTATAAAGTCCCTAAAGATATTAGCCAGTCAAACAACTTCCAATTATTTCCGCTCTGGGTGATTAGGACCGGACACCAAAATACGAGAAAGTGAAGTAAGGGGCCTTCCAAATATAGTTTGGGATAATGACGGCCCAGTCCTATCAGCGAAGGTAACAGAGGAAGTTATGCTGACCTCTTAACAACAGCCTGCGCCGGTGCAAGCCCCCAAGCTTCGTAAGGGTGCCCTCCAGTAGTACCACTGAGAGTGATACAACGTCGACCTCAGGTGCCACAGGATTCCCCTCCACAGCCACCCGTGTAGATCCCTAGGAGTAGCAACTAAGGTTACCAACTCGTATCAGAAGCTAGGAAGAACAGTCGTGAGGTAAGTTCGGACAAGTAGGAGAGGGGGTATCTCTCTTCCCTGTCTTTACAGACCCTCGTGCTTAAATCTCAGATCCAGAGCTTTCCTGGTCTTCCTAATGCTATTGGATTTCCACTCTTTAGTCAGACTCCTATGTTTGACAGTTTAAAATGGCCTCGGAGAGTTAACTCTCCACTCACCTAATCCAAGGCCCTAAAATATCTTAAAACTTGTTGGTGTGTCTAACTTGACAATTATAAAAAGTTCTAGTATATTTTAAGTTAGCGCTTGATTTTAATGGGCTGTTATTTAAGTTACGGGATAAGCGGAAGTGAAACTAGTGGTGTTTTGATGCAAAAGAAATTAATAAAAACCAAACTACATGAAAATGCACTTGTTTTCATTTTTGGATGAAAGGAAATTTCTATAGGGTTTAGATGAACTTCAAATAAAGCTACAACTTTTTCTTTTCTTTTCTTCAAACTTCACACTCACAAAAGCTAACAAAACTATAGATGCCTAGAAAGATGCACAAACTAATCCTAATGCAACAAGTACATGTAGATGCAAAATTCAAAACTACTCTTAAATCAAGAAATGAAAGTTGTTTGTTTATCGATTTTTGATTTGCCACTTAGAATGTTTAGATGGAATATAAGTTTTTGTTTCTTATTTCGTCTAAGCACTAAAAACAAGATGAAGACAAACAAATAGGCACTCTGACTTAACAAAAAGGAAAACTCAATCAAAACAAAGTTCAAGAAAGCAAAACAAAGTTTCAAAAATTTTCCTTCAAAAGCAACACAAAAACAACTTTTCAAAAACTCTCTAACAAGACTGAAACTTGATGACCGAAGAATAGGCAATGTAACACTTTGCGAGTTTGCAACACAAAACAAGTGAGAACTCAACCAAAAAAAAAGTGCTTCAAAATGCTCTTAACAATCAACAAGCAGCAAGACGAGCTTGGCAATGAAAACCAAAAGATTGAAAAGACAACTTTCAAGAAAGCGTGAACCAACAACTTTCAGAAAGCAAGAAAAGCAGATGGTCATAGAAATAAAGTTTGGGCATGCAAACCAAAAAGTCACCAAAACAAAACTCAACACAAATATTGAAAGCAATCTTCCTACCCTAAAGACACGGAGCAGCCAAGATTCCTTGCAAGAACCCTTATGTGCTTAAGCAAAAACAAATGACGTTTGTAAAACCAATAAACAAGACCAACCTTTTCACAATCAGAGAGAATTTGAAACAAGACGCTTGTTGTAAAACTAAAGACTGTGACAGAACAGTAATTTTCCCAAACTGACCCAGACCAGCATACAAACTTCCAGAAATAAAAAGATTTTAAAAATCTTGAAAATTAAAGATATACGCAACTGTGTTTGCACACAGATGCGTGTATACGTGACAAGGCTTAAGGAAACACACCTATACGCAGTTTCACTTAGGGAAAGATGCGTATATATGCCTCTGTAAATAGAGAAAATAGCATATATAAAAGCCTTCAAGAAAAACAAAAGACAATCTGGAAAAAACTGATCAAAGCTCATAATTTAGGCACTGACTACGCAGCAACAAAAGGTAAATAGACAGCTGAGCCCTGATTGGCTTGAATACACCCAAACTAGGAACAACAATAGTGTTGTCCCCAGTAGAGTCGCCAACTCTGTTGTGGGATAAACTCCCCTAGGGTCTTGGGTGGATACCCTAGTAGACTAGAGGTTATCTATATAAAGAAACACACATTCCATACAACCATAATACTACTATAAGCAAACTCTATGATAGGGGGCGTACCTGAGGTCCTACATTTGAGAAGAGCCTTCCAATGTCCAAACCCTTCTTGGAGTTCCTTTTGCTCCTTTGACCTGCAAAAGAATCAATTCAAGAAAGTACAACAGTATATGGACTAAACATCACAAAGAAACCATCTTCATATTATAAGGAAAGGTAGTTAGTTATGCAATTAAACAACCGTTCACATATGAATCATAACATGAATATCATAAACATGAAGAAGATTTATATGAACAAAGACATGTGTTTCTTTTATTATAGACAAATAAAGTACAGAAAGGAATAATTTCACATGATTCATCCTTTTGCAGGCTCCAAGCGGAACTCTCTCCCGGATTCGTCCAGTCTCAAGCCTTTAAGAAACTCCTTCCATGACTTACTCCATGATATCTCAAGTAGTATGAAAACATCAACACACACAAGGAAACAAGGGTTTCCTGTAGAATGGAGGAAGTGCAGGAGGCACTAGGATCTTCAGACCTGGTCAGGGAAATCTCAGCATAATAATCTTTCTCTCTCTTCTCTCCTTCCTTTGGCCTTCCCATTGAAGCCTTTTTATACTTCTCCCAAAGTAGTTTTTTAGTTGGGAATTCATTGGGAATAGTTGGGCCACGGGCACTAACAGGTAATCAACAGGTAAAATCCATGATCTTCGCCCGAAATTAAGGAGATTTATATTTTTTTAAAGTGTTTAAAGATATATACATGGGTTGGTTATACACAGACCCGCGTATACATGCGTTTAGCTCAGGGAAATGTCGTGTATAGGGAATAAAACATTGTTTTTTAAATTTGGGACCAGGTCTGGAAGGAGGGGTTGCCCTAGGCCATGAGTGCAGCATCACAAACCACAAGAGTGAGATTTGGAGCTATAAAAATGTTGATCTTTAATCTGAGCATCAATACTTTATTAAACATTAAACAGTAACCATGTGCAGTTAATAACAGAAAGAACCATCACACATAAGAAACACACATGAACACCAAGATGTAAGTTGGAAACCCAATGTGGGTAAAAAACCACCTGCTGCTGTTATCACTGTCTTCTTTTAATAATAATAAAATCTGTTTACAACATTGTACTAGTGCAAACCCATACTAATACGCAGGTTTCTACCTACAAAAAGCTACAACCTTCTCTTATTCTCCAGCTTCTATTGGAAGGGAGCTACAACCCGCTAGCTCTTGTACTAGCTGACATGTTTACTAGCACATAGGCACCGACCTACAGAAGGCTACAACCTTTTCTCTTCCTCCAAGTACCACATTTCATAAATTTTCATACTAAATACTCCTAGAACACAACATCAAAATCTGAAGGCCACGTTTCATCCAATTTTCATACTGGATCCATCAACAACATTGAATATCAAAATCAATTACTACTGCAATCAATGAAACTCAATCATTAATTTCTAAATCAACCAAAATCAATCAATCACTGACAACCCATTAATCTCTGACACAACTGAATCAAACAATTACTAAACCTCTATCACAACTAAATCAACCATTCATTCAAACTTAATCAAATTCAATCAATCAACTAGAACAGACAGAATACTGTAACCAGTACATAGATCTGAACCCGGAACACTGCATCATCATTCAGAACCAGCTGTAACCTCAAAGCCGAACCAGCGTGTACACGCAGCTTCCCTAAATCAAACCAGCATATAGATTTGCAAACATTTTTCTGCACTAAAGCTAATCACAATCAACCAATCTGAATATGCAGAATACTGTCACCAAAACACAATGCAGAACCCAAAACTCTGCATCAGCAACAAGAATCAAGTGGACTTTCAAACATTATAGTTCACAAGGTATACGCTACTTTCATGTGTCGAACCTACGTGTATACACATTTTTACCAAAGTCAACCAACGTATACATCTATAAATATTCATTCATAATTTTGCAACTATTCCATACCTTAATTATACCTAGATCATAATATTTAGAGAACAACACATGCGTGAGTATACAAATCTAGAATAAACATGATCAAACCATATAAAGATAATTCATTCCAAGCCTTAAGATCCTGATCCATCATTAGATCTTGTCCTCCATCAACTGCTAATGTTCCTCCTTGGCTCAGATCAAGCAGAGCATCATAAAAACATAACCTACGTACTAGATCTCACACTTTATCAAATATTCAATGTTTGTCTACGTTGGCCTAATGATCTTCTCCTCCTTATATAGTTCTAGACCTTTCTCAATACCATGGACTAAAACCACTTAGGACCAATACCTTGGATCAAATACCTAGGGTCAATAACTCGGACAAAATACCATGGACCAATATCATGGATCAAAATACCATTGACCAAATACTTCGAACCAAAAAATTAGTTTTCCAAGGTATACGCGTTTTTCCTTCTATGAAAGCATGTGTGTATGTTATACACTCCTTTTGTTCTGTTAACCTGCATGTATACGAAACTTGGTCAAGGTTAACCTACGTATACCTCTCTTTCTTCATTCTTTGTAGTCTGAACTATAATTCTTTGTTGTTTTCATGTTGTACTGTGATCTTTCATCTGAGTAAGTTTCCTTCTGAACTGATTCCTTGAAATTGTCTTGCATTTCATCACATCTGTAAACACTATTGTTATGCATTCTGTCACATCTGATCTCTCTTCTGTAGATTTATCTAGTTACCATATACAAGAGAGTCGTTCTGCTATAAGTGGGTTGCCATCAAGTACAACACATGCATCATAATGCCAACAAATATACAATACGTAGTTCTAGTCAGAAAAGTCACATCATTTAGGCATGAGACTGTGTAGTGTGCAACTTATTGAGGGCCTGGCAAAACTGAGTCTCCTGATTGGGAAGATTTCTGAAAATTGCTAGGTGTGTGGAAGAAATTGGGCTTTTTCTGAACTCAAACTGTGATCACACTCTTAGCATAGTTCGTGGACATGAAAACGACAAACCATCGGAACAACAAGCAAAGCAGTTCCCCCTGAGTGATTGTCTCACAATAAGCAACCACAAGTGCGACACTTGAGATAGTCCTTAGGATGATCATGGCGACACTTGTGCGGTAGTGCTCAAGACTTGTTTTTATGAGTGCAACAGGTGTTTATAGGGCTGGAAAAACTCATGTAAACAAAGATCAACCTTCAAAACCACCAAGTAAGGTTTGCAAACATCACATAATAACCAAACATGCCAAAAGACGACAATGATCCAAAAAGAAAAAGGGAGCAAGACACTTAGAGGAGACATATGGAATAACTTTCAGTGCTTGCAATCAATGAATGTTATTGAAGACATAATGATATGACAATGACAAGTGATCCTTCATGCTACATTAAGAGGTGTATTTAAAAACATTTGTTTTGTTTTCCATACCTACCCTCCAAAGCATTATGCATCATATGGAGTCTTCATGCAGTCCCAATCTTCTGTCATACCTCAAGTTCCTTGGTCTTCTTATATCATAACTATATTTTCTGCTTAGCTCCTTGAGTGGCATCTAGCATGTCCTCCTTCTTCATCACTATCCTCATCATATGTATCTGTGATCCACTCATGATAAGATGACATCAATCTGATAAACCCCTAGTCTAATATGTTGCACTTGGGTTCATAAAATAGGTTGGGACTGAGTAACAGGCTATGGGAGAAGGCCCAGTGACTGTGCAATTGCATATCTCAAGAAATAAAGGGTCACTGAGACTATCTGTTCTGAAACCAACCCGGGAAAATATAGAAGAGATAGATGAACACCTTAGAAATAAGCTTCTTCAAGGAGCCAACCTCCTTTACAGTACACAAATGAACAATTCTTGGATGATACAAATGACAAGACCTCATTTCTATATATAGGAGTCTAAGGGGTCATAATATAATCAGAGCTGACATAAAAATAATAATGTAAGGGCATAATAATAACAATAGTGGGCTTCTATGGGGTACAATAATAACAATATGGGGACTACATGGGCACAACAATATAATAAGGTGGTTGTACTAATAACAATAAGGGGTGACACTAGTAGTATAGGGACCTAAAATGCCCCTCTCAATTAAAAAGTGTTGTCCTCAATGCTTGTGTAGTTCTTAATGCTTTTGTATAAAATTCGTGTCCTCCCGTGTGGAATCTTTAGTGGGTAAGTTCTTCCACTTCATGAGATACTCTAAAATTGATTGATTTCGTAGTTGTCGGGTTCTTGTTTCTGTGATTGCTCTAGGCTCCAAAATGTTTTTTCCTTCCTCATCAAGTTCTGGCGATATTTTTTGAACTAGGATCTTGTACAACTTTTGAATGAGTGGCCAAACTTCTTCGTCCTTCCTCCATTCATCCCTTGCTTCGTTTATCCAATCTGGTTGGATAACAGAAATAGCACAAAAAATTCTTCCACATCCTCATCCTTTCTTGAGAGTGCATCTGCAACAACATTTGGCTTCCCTTTTTTGTAAATGAATTCAAAGTCATAAACCAACATATTTGTGACCCATTTTTTTTTCTTCTAAAGATAATCTTTGTTCTAAAATGTATTTAAGACTATCATGATCCATTTTTACCTTGAAGTGTATTCCCATTAGGTAAGGTGGCCATTTCTTAAGTGCATGTAATATTGCCAACATTTCCTTCTCATAAATAGCTTTCTTGAGATGTAGCCATAAAAATACACAATCTCATACATCAAAAATTCTTCCACTGTGATGTTGATCTTCCTGTTGTTTCATTTGATTCTGCACCAAAGTGGCATTATCCTTTAAAAGTTGCAGAACTTGTTGTTGATGCTCAATGTAATCTTTTACTGGTTGAATATTTTTCTTCTTGATATGTCCTTCTTTCTTGAGAGTTTGAGGAGTGGTAATTTGTTCCAATGCATTACAAGCTATGGTCAGATTCATTTCTTAATGCTTAATGTGATCTTTCTTTTTTTGAACATTTTTCTTCTTGATATGTCCTTCTATCTTGATAGTTTGAGGAGTGGTAATTCTGGCCAATGCATTACAAGATATGGTCAGATTCATTTCTTCTTTCTCGATGTGATCTTTCACTTCTTGAACCTTTTTCTTCTTGATATGTCCTTCTATATTAAGAGTTTGAGGAGTGGTAATTCCTGCCAATGCTTTACAAGATATGTTCAGATTCATTTCTTCTTTATCTAGGGTTGGTTCTTGGTGTATATCCTCTTCTTTGGATGTCTCTTGATCCTTTTCTTCCTCCTCTTCACAATCAATGTAAAAAAAATTCTTCTCAGCACACTTATGGCCTTTAATGTATTTGTTATCACAGTTGTAACAAATCCCTTTTCCTCTTTTTTTCTTCCAATTGTTGTGGTGTCAACCTTGTATATTGTGGAAGGCTAGGAGAAACAACACTTCCATATTTATAGTTGTGAGGGGTAGAATTCCTTGTTTCCATAATTTTTCTTTCCACTTTTCTGTCCGGCCTAGATTCCCTCTCCAATGAACCAGGTTCCCAAAGACGAACCTCATGTTGAATGTTAGCCTTTAAAGTCCCTATGGAGACATGAATCCTTTGCTTCTCTAGAATATCATTTTCCCTTATATTCATTTTTTGAAAGTCTTCAATGTGCTCTGCCATTGAACACTTTTGTTTGAGATTTATCAATTGGCTAAAGAAGGTGTTTCTCTTTGTATCCTCATAATGCTATATCATTTCCTCTGTGAAAATTGATCATGTAACAAGCGGTTTATGAGAACAAAGCCCTTTACACCATAAAAATTGATCCAGTTCTCAATATGAAGATGCAGTACGTACCTTTTGTAATAGTTGCACCTCATGTAGATCAAAATATTGCTCCATTTGTAGTATTCAATTTAACAAATCCTTGCCATCAAAATTCCTCATATCACCTTTTCTTAAGTTTAGGAGCTCGATCTTGAACGATTGTAACTATGTACTTTCAGATATCCAAGTTTTGAAATTGCGTCCTCTAGTAGCCCTCTGGGTTCTCTTTCTAACCCCACAAGTCTGATCAAGATTGGATTCTACAAGGAAGAGTTATGTCAAATCTCCCACGATGACCTGATTATAGACTATTTCAGTAGAGTGAATTTGTACAAAGTGCCACATCTCACTTTCTCAACCTTAGGACTTGAAACCGATACACAAAAAACTATAGTTCGTCCTCTTTCTATAAATTCTTAAGAAATTTAAATCTAATTCTTGCAGAGAAAGTTATGACAGTTTTCCCAAGGTCACATGTTTGGAATGTAATTTGGGATTCTGCACAAACCCTAGTTTACTCAGATCATATTCCTGAAAATATAGCGTGACAAGATCTGAAATTCAGATCTGAGGTTCAGAATGATTTTTTCTCAAATAGGTTTTGTTTTTAGCTTCTGAAACTTCATATTGAAAACGTTATAGTGAAAATTCCACCATGACCTGTTTGATATGGAATTCTAGAGATTGCACAAACCCTAACTTCCTCAGATCATATCTCCAAAAATATAGTGAGACAATATCTGAAATTCGAACCCAAGGTGCAGAACAACTTCTTCTCAAATGATTTTCTTTTTTAGCTTCTTAAACTTCGTATCAGAAATGTTATAGTGAAAATTCCATGATGACCTATTTGGAGCAGCAAAACCCTAGAATCCAAAGCTCTCATACCAAATGTTATGAAACTAGCTCACAAAAATATAAAAAAGATATATGGATGCCTTAAAAATAAGCCTCTTTGAGGGAGCAACCTCTTTTACATTACAAAATGAACAATTCTTGGATGATACAAATGACAAGACCTCCTTTCTATGTATAAGAGTCTAAGGGGTCATAATATAATCAGATCGACATAACAATAATAATATAAGGGCACAATAATAACAATATGGGGACTACATGGGCAGAACAATATAGTAAGGGGGTTGTACTAATAACAATAAGGGGTTACACTAGTAGTATAGGGACCTAAAACTATGCAGCCTGCAGATCAGGCTATATTGAGGGAAATTTATGCACAATCCTCACTAAGGGAAAGAGTTGTGCAATGGCCACTGAGGGACACAATTTCATAGTTTTAGTAGGCAATTGATGCTGTGGGATAAGGCCCTAGGAGGACACAACTACACATTTTCAGGACGCAATTAAGACTGGGAAGTTGAGATGCTTAAGGGACAAAACTGCACAGTTTCCGGAGACAGTGGGTTCCGGCTAAGGGAAGGACACTAGAGGATGCATCTGTGTAATTTTGGATGCCAACAGAGGATGGAATTCCTATGCATTTTGTAGTTCCAATAGGAAAGGAAAATTCTTGAGGGTTGCAGATGTGAAGTACGCAGTTCAAGAAAGATGGATGAGGCTAGGTTGTTAGGAATACTACAGAATTTGGCTAAGTGTGGGATTAGTGGAAACGATGTGAACAATGATAGAACTTGAATATGATCAAACACTTCAACACTTAGTGATACAACATAGACCATCCAGAGCATATTAAAACATACTTCTCTTAATGCAACAACCTTCGTGGCAGCTTATGACAAGTGCGGCTCTAAAGAGAGACTTTGTGAGGATAATGGAAATAATTTTGTAATAAAATATAATGAAGGCAAAATAAGCGCAAGGTCATGGGATGCATATTCGAAGGTGAATGTTGGGAAAACACTTTAGTAGGCATAATTTGTGGTTCAACGATGGCTATAGAAATTGGTAAAGGAAAAAAGGAAATAAATGGAGTTTAATTATGTAAATAAAGGAAAATAGGAGAAAATGTAGGTGAATAGACAAAAATTTGCATGCAAAGAAAATTAGGAAAAAGAAGCAAAATGAAGGAAAATATAGACAACAATAATAAAAAGGCTTAAGAGAAAAAATTCACATCCTTTTTCATTTCAATTTTTGCTCTCTCCTCTCATTCTCTCTCTCATTCACTCTTGCACACTTAGAGCATTTTTGTAGCAATTTAGCATTCACTTGGATATGGAGAAAGGAAAACAAGCAAGCAAGGGAAGGAAAAGGTCAAGCAAAGGAAAGCAAGGAGAAGGTTGGATCAAGATATTTTGCAGACATACTTTGCAGGTAATAATTTCATGTGTGATTTCCTTGTTGGGATGTGAATGCATGGTACATGAATTTTTTTTATTTAGTTCATATATTATCATTAGCATGTGTTTTACCTAGTTTGACAATGGTTTTAGCCTTGCCTTTCTATTTCCTAGATAACCATGGTGTGATGGCATTCATTCTTGGTTGAACTTTGGATTTCCAAAAGGATTCGAAACCGAGTTAGGTGGTATTAGGAAAATACCAAGGGTTGGGGGTGGAGATGGTTTTATCTGGGAAGCCCTCGATAGGTCAATGGAGATAGGAAAATTCCTCAAGGTATGGTGAAGGAACCATGAGGCATCCAATCTTGGTTTGGTTTTATGATCTCGAGACCTGTTTAGGTTAGATCATCATAGCTTGAGGGTGGAGGTGATTTAACATCTAGATTCCCTATTTGGTTATGTGTTTGTTTATCCCATGAGATCCCACATTCATTCTTGGAGTACTGCATGAGAGTGATTAGCTAAATGAAAGATTTGGCTCAACCCAATCTATGGTCAGGTGGTATGTGAAAGTCCTTGATTTGGTTGGATTTTGGATAAGTTAATAAGAGTTATTTTCCTATTAGATCTATGAGCACTTGTACTTGTTATTATGTGGATTTTATGGATAATTTCGGTTGGTTTCTATTATGGTTATATGCTGGTTATAAGCATTGCTCTATTATGTGCTCTAAATAAGGCTCTTGTTCATGATTTGATAGTTTATTTAATGGTTCATGAATGTATGGGCTAAGAAGTGTTGTTGTACCTATCTTGAGAGGTAATTGAGCCTTCATGGTGATTATCATATGAAGTATAAAAGTTTATTGTCAGATATGCATTCATGACGTGTAGCATATATGTTTACCATATGTTTGGCGAAATGTCTATTGTGTATGAGGCCTATTATGGGAAAGATATTATTCAATTTTTGAATGGTTAGCCTTGTCATTATGATATTTATGATTTTGGAAAGTTACAGGTAGTTTTGGGTAGTGGTTTGGAGGCTTTCCTAAAAAAGTGCCATAGATCTCGTGACCTTAGCCACAAAACAAGGAATTTTTGGCTATAACCACATGCAGGCAGGCTTGTGGGTGTGGTTGGAGCCTCATAACTACACACATAGTGTGTCAAAGGTGTTGTTAGGAGAAAAAATCATTGTAAAGGATTTCTAGGTCAAGGATTCATCATCTAGGGTGGTTTGCATGCTCCTATGTGGTATGTAGTCCCCGAGGGATGGTTGTAAGTTTTTGGTTAGTCCATCCCACTTTCATAACTAGAACTTGGATGTTGGGTCCTATCATAGTGACACTCAGCTGATGTTTACCCGGGAGAACTTGTAAAAGCAGGTAAATGTGGGAGAGGCATGTTACATGGTGTACTTCTGTCGATGGTTACAATAACAAGCTTCGAAAGCCTACATGGTAGAGGAATGATATTTCATTTCTTGCAACTTATATTTGCTATTATATAGATGTTGGGGGTAACAACAATAAGCTTCCTAAGGAGGTAGAAGTATCTCATTTCAATTTTGCAAGTGTTGTTTGGATTTCTTGGTGATTTTGTGAAGGAAATTTGATGCCTTACTCTATGAAATTCATTTACAATGTTACAACCTCATCAAAAAAATAATAGTATTATTCTCACCTATATGGTGGATAATAGTTCACAATTTCATGTAACGCCCTCCTCCCACACTTGCTTAAGTTCACTGGTCCACCGGGGTAAATATGTGATGAATAGTTGCTATGATATGACTCAACCCCCCGATCATCTTAAGGACGTGGAATCAACAAAACAAAAACCTTACTAACCTCCCTCATGTGCTACAAGACCCCTATGGGATATACCACCCTTCCAAGTGCCCAAAACCTGGGTCAAACCTATGTTTTAGTGTCCTAGACTCCTAGATATTGGCACAACACTTTGAATTTGACTGTAACCCTCAAGTCGCATGCACAAGCCTACAAGGGAGCAATTGTAGTATTGTTCACTCAGTTCTACATGTATGACCATGAGAGCTAACACACTTCTTCATGGCCAATATCCATACCATTTCCCAGAACTCAATGAAACTCCTAAAAATTATAAAAGTCATAGGAAAAAAACCTTCCATATGACCTTCCATGAAAATGTAATATACAGGTCATAATTACGTATCCGAACATAGGTATCTCATACTTATATGAGAATCACTAAGAAGGGATGATGCCCTCTCACAATATGAGAATTACCATATATTAGGCCATACATTCATTATCCATTCATTTACTAATCAAAACATGATGATATCCATAACTAAATTCTGTCATAAAACCATGCTTTTAGCGAGAATATAGCCATAATAATAGAAATGATAGAGCAACCATTAAAGCCACATAGTAAAAAGTACAAGTACTCATGAAATAAAAGAGGAAAAGAGCTCTTATTAACATATGAAAATACAACCAAGTCAGGAACTTCAACATACCAATAGGCCATAGATTGGGTTGAATCAAATATTTCTTTCAGCCAATCTCCCCCATGCCATATTCCAAGCATGAATTTGGAACTCACAATAAAGAAACCATGCTTCTTAGGCTTTACCACATATCCTGCCAAAACTGGTCCAAGATTTCTAGGCCCGAAGAAAGAACCTTTACTACCAGGCTTTATCGTATACACCACCACTATAGGTCAAGGATTCATAGGCCCAAATAAGAAACATACACTACCAGGCTTTACCACAATCCAACCATATATTGGTCCAGGGATTTCTAGGCCTTTGGGAATTTTCCTAAGACCACCTCACTCAGTTTTGAAGTCATCTGGTAATCCAGCACAACGAAGTGAAAGAAACCCATCAAACCATGGCTATCTGAAAATGGAAAGGCAAGGCTGAAATCATTGTCGCACATGGAAAAACCCATTCCAATGGCAACAAGAAACCAAACCCCTACATGCATGTACCATGCATCCATAAACCAACTAGGAAATCACACATGCAACCTATTACCGACAAGCGTTGTTGTTGAATCTTCTTGATCACATCATTTCCTTTTCTTTATTTTCTTTCCTTTCTCCAATGCTAGAGTGCTCCAAGAATGCTCTAAGTGTATGAGAATATGAGAGAGTGAAAGAGAATAGGGATAACTCCAAGCTAAAACTGACAAAAGGTTGTGAATTGATCTTCAAAAGCCTTTTATTAATTAGGCCTCTATTTTCTTCATTTTCAATTAATTTTCCTTCATTTTCCTCCTCACATGAAACATGTGACCTTTCACCTTCGTTTTCTCCTAATTTCCATTATTTTTCATAAATATCTGCCAAATAATACCTCTTTTCCTTTTTAATTCCTTTTCCATTTCCTTTGCCAATTTCCCCTTAGACATAATAAACCAAAAGAACACTTGCTAGGATTTTTTTCCCAACATTCATCTCGGAATACATGTTCCAATACCTTGTTCTTATTTTGATTTTATTAACTTTATTACATGGATTTTAGCCCAAGGTTGTTATAGGTTATACAAACACCTGATTGATCACTAAATGAATAGTTCCTTAGTTATCTGATAAGTAATTAAAAGGTAATTGAAGATCCTATCACCTAAATTTGATCTTGGAGGCCTTTTTTAAGGAGATAAGTAACCTTAGTACATTTTATAAGGCACTAAACTCAATACATTAGCTCTGTGTAGCCCTTGAATAGGTTTGGAGTGAGGAACTCTATTATATTTCTTAAAAAAGGTTCATCCTAATTAGAGAAATATATGTGCACATTTGTAGCATGGTTTTTTCAAGGATTCGAGCTATTACATATTTATCAAACAAATCCTTAGCATAACATATTTCCACAATGTCTTCCCAATCCAAATTTCTCCATGTCTAGAGCACCCTGTAGCCATAACATTTTAGGAACAAGTGTTGATCCGATGTATTCCCATTCATATTTTCATGAAATAAATTAGTATAACATCAAGGAGGTTTTCTAAATTTATGATTTTTATTGACTGCATCATAATGAAACAATATGATGATATACCTATACCAAAATTCCAGTGAATGAAAGTAATTTTGTAAAATGTGTTCATGGAAGGTTTAAAACCTAAATTTGTGGACGTATAAAGCAAAAATGTGAACCCATTGAATGATCTTACAATTCCACCATAGTTGTAAAATTAATGGGTTAGATGGTGGTGCATTTCCCATTAGAGCATGCAAGCCTATTGATTTTTTGTCCACTATACTGTGTGAAGAACAATGCGGGGCACCCTAATTGTGTGTTCATTTCTAATATTTATCTTTTTTGAGAAGTATAGTGCGATCAATTCCTTCATAGATGTGTCCAAAATTGCATAACATTCTCTGGTACGTTGTCAGTGGAAAAATTTCAGAGGTGGTATTAGATGGCTTCAATAATGGTCATCATGTTTTTTTTTGCTATTCTTTGCAAGTACTACAATACTTTCTTAGATGTAATGGTGTTGCATGATGAGGTGGTATATGAAGTAATGAAGCCTTAGATGGATACCAAATATGTTGTTGCTATAGCGCATCAAATTTATTACATGTTAGTCAATGTGAATAATTCTTTGTTGTGGTTATCCATGTACTTCATTTCCATCTATAAAATGTGATGGGAATACCATATCAAATAATCCCTATGTATTATATTCATTAACAAGTGCTACTCTCGTATGTTTCCATTCAATAACACTTATTGTATGGTAAGTTTTGGTTTGGAAAAGGTTGTTGATTTCTATCATTTCATTATGTACATTAGGAAAACGGGAGGAAAAAGAAGTTTGTTTCTTAGCAAATCTTGGCTAATCTCGACATGTATCTAAAATGTAAAAAAAAATTGTTGTGTATTCAAGTAGTCTAGATTCCTATAAGTCGAGGAAGCACAACAGTTGATGCATGGTAAAGTTGGTCATCCTAATAATATATATCATGTTGTGTCTTGTAGGGAACATAATCCATGACATGACATTTTATAATATAAAAATCATAAGATTTTCCTTCTATTTTATGCCTCTGAACAACCATAATTTCCAAATCCTCAAGTTGGCATGGAAGGTAATTAACTATTATGTTAATGTTTTATGGGAAACCAATAGTGTGGCCACTATATTTGTATTGGAAATCTCAAGAATCACTAATTTGCAATAGTGGGCTCCCTCAAGTGATGTGTTGTTTTTCTACTTAGGTTAGAATTGAAAAGATGGGGGGTCACCCCCTAGGATCCATTATTCCATTTAGAGAAGAGGTGGATATTAGTTTTTGTGTACCAATGAAAGAAAATAAAACCATGAAAATGTATGCTTGTATGAAATCTAATGTAGGACTCTGTTGACGGTGCTGGAATCTGTCAACCAAGGGGATCTCCCCGATATAAAGTCCCAATTAGACCTCACACCATTTGGTATAGGAGTTCCATCCAATATAGAGGCTATGTTGCCAAATCCTCACAGATATGCCTTGGCTCTAGCTGTCAACATGGGATAGTGATGCAATGGTATCTTCGAACAACAAGGGGAGTGTGCTTGGTGAGTGTGCAACACAACTGTTTCAAGGTTCTCTTACTACAACACGGGGATGAAAAGTGAGCCTCTAGGTCAGAAGTAACAGTACCACCTAGGAAGAGACACACATGAACTAGGAAGACCTTTCAAATATCCAACAGAATAATCCATAGTAGATGCGATAATCGTTATAACTGATGAGATGGGAAAGTTTTGTGTAGCATCCTGTGGAGTGGTCGACAAGGATGAGACAACGGTGACAATCATAATAGCACATTCCCAACAAGATAAGCATTAAAACAATCAAAATAGTTCAACTATCTTGGAACATGTGAAACAAACATGAAATATAAATGCTGACAAAATAGCCTTACAAACATCCATAAGTCATGCATGGAAAAGTGTTGGCCCAAGAAGGATTTTGTATTGAGAAAAAGTTCCAAGACACATATTTACATCATATATCACCAGCCCCAGTAGTGGGCCATTGGAGCCATTGCTTGCTACTCAAAGAAGTAATTGAAACTCTCTATGCTTTGCCATAGGAACCAAGGTGAAAATTCATTTTCTCATACAATTGGAAGGGTATATATAACCAAGGGGTGATGCTTGACCCTTGTGACTCTTTGAATTCCCTCATTACTGTTCAACTTCCTATGACTTTTCGACTAACATTACTCTTCATATTCATGTATGTCCATTGGACTTCCACTTTACATTACATTTGATTTACAATATACATAGCTCATAATATTGATGTGGCCTTTTGAAAATCATGACATGACTTGACATGACACTGCTGACATGGACTGGCTTGATGAGGTGGTAATGTCAAGCTGTTGTTACTGTTGAGTGATAGATGTGTTCTTAGATGTGCTTTATCTTCTCCTCCACATAGCTTGGTGGTGTGGAGCTTCAATAATCATTGGTATTGAGACGTAGTTGCATGCATGTGTTCCTTTTTCTTGTTCTTGATAAGCTCCTTTTCTCATCTAGTTCCAATTGAGTCTCTACACATTCTTCCCTCCTACTTTTTCTTCTTCATCATCTAAACATGGCTTTAGAGTGTACCTATTCCTGCAATTCACTCATGAAGAGATGCCATCAATCTGAAAATTCCCTACTCTAAGATCAGGTGCATTATCATTCATGGACTAATCTTGGGACAACTCACAAGCTGGGAGACAGGGCTCAGTGATTGTGCATTACATAGTTCCAGTTGGTAGGGAGAGAGCTTGATCACTGACACTGTGTAGAGTGCATCTCGGGCTTAACTGAGGAACGTTTGAGCACAATCCTCACTGAGGACAAAAAGTGTGCAGTGGCCACTGGGAGATAGGATTGTGCAGTTCAAGTTAGCAATGGCTGGTGCAATGTAAGGACAAGGGAGGTCACTTATGTGTAGTTTTCAAAGGCAAAGAGGACTAGGAAACAGAGAGGCCTGGAAGCCAAAACTGAGTAGTTATTGAGGACAATGAGCTCCGATTGAAGGAGGAAATTGGGGGACACCTCTTTGCATTTCTAGAGGCTAGGAGAGGCTAGGATCTCTATGCATTGTGGGATTCCAATAGGGAAGGGAAATTCTTGAGGACTGAAAGTGCAAAATACATAGTGTAAGCCAGACTAGAAAGTACTATTGCGCAATTCTGGGAGTTAAGGAAAGTTGTTGAACTTTGGAATTGCGCAATGTAATTTCCCTAGAGGATAGTGACTACACACTATGTAGTTCCAGTCAGTAAAGTCACATCATTTATGCCTGATACTATGTAGTGTGCAACTCAATCAGGGCCTGGTGAAGCTGAGTTACCCATTCGAGAAGATCTCCGAAAATCGCCAGGTGTGTGGAAGAAGTTGGACTTGTGCTAAACTCAAACTATGATCACACACTTAGCATACTTTGACGACATGGAAACCACAGACCATCAGAACAAAAAGTAAATAATTACCCTTTGAGTGATTATCTCACAACAAGTAACCACAAGTGTGATGCTTGAGATAAACATTAGGACGATCGTGATGACACTTGTGCCAGAGTGCTCAAGACTTTTTGTATGAGTGCAAAAGGTGTTTACAAGGCTAGCAAAACTCATATACATAAATATCAACCTATGAAACCATAAGGAAAGGTTAACAAACATGACATAATAACCAAACATGCCAAAATACAACAATTGATCCAAGAAGCAAAAGGGAGCAAGACACTTAGAGGAAACAGATGGAATAACTTTCAGTGATTGCAACCAATGCATGTCATTGAAGACATAATGATATGACAATGATAAGCGATCCTTCATTCAAGACTAAGAGGTGTATTTCAAAAGATGTGTTTTGTTTTCCATACCTACCCTCCAAAGGGTTATGCATCAGATGGAGTCTTCATGTGGTCGCAATCTTCTATCATACCTCGAGTTCCTTGGTCTTCTTATATAATAATTATATTTTATGTTTAGCTCCTTGAGTGGCATCTAGCATGCCCTCCTTTTTCATCACTGTCCTCATCATCTATATCTATGATCCACTCGTGACAAGATGACATCAGTCTAATAAACCCCTAGTCTAACATGTTGCACTTGGGTTCATAAAATAGGCTAGGACTAAGTAAAAGGCTAGGGGAGAAGTCCCAGTGACCACACAATTGCATATTTCAAGCAACCAAGGATCAATCTTCACTGGGAATTCGCAGTGCAGAGATCAGGCTATATTGAGGGAAATTTATGCACAATCCTCACTAAGGGAAATAATTGCGCAGTGGTGACTGCGAGACACAATTATGCAGTTTTAGAAGGCAATCAATGTTGCGGGATAAGGCCTTGGGAGGACACATCTACATAGTTTCAAGATGCAAGGTAGACTGGGAAGTTGAGATGCTTGAGATACAAAACTACATAGTTTCCAGATACAATGGGTTCTGTCTGAGGGTAGGAAACTAGAGGAAGAATCTGTGTAATTTTGGATGCCAAGGGAGGATGGAATTCCTGTGCATTACACAATTCCAACAGGCAAGGAAAAGTCTTGAGGATTGCAAATGTGAAGTGCGCAGTCCAAGAAAGATGGATGAGGCTAGGTTACTTGAAATACTACAGAATTTGGCTAAGTGTGGGATTGGTGAAACCGATGTGAATAGTGATAGAACTTGACTATGATAAAACACTTGAACACTTAGTGATACAACATAGACCATCCAAATAATATTAAAACATACTTCTCTTAATGCAACAACCTTCATGGCAACTTATGACAAGTGTGGTTCTAATGATCGTCTTTGTGAGGATAATGGAAATACCTAAGTAATAGTGCATGAAAATTTGGAAATGAGTGTGAAACATGTCTATATGATGAGTACAACTCAAATTTCCCACAAATGTTTCACCTTGAAGAAAATCAAACTTCCCTTTGAATGACAAGCGATAATCCCCATGCCTAAAGATGACACATGCTACATAGAGATGAAAGTGTGAACGCATATTAAGATTTAGGAAGGGAGCTTGAAATTATGATCTTACCAATAAGTGACTAAAGAATGATCGATCATAGGATCCATAGTAGGCTCCAAAATGCATGTATAGGCCAAAATTTTAGAGCGTGTTGTAGTCGCTGCAATAGAACTAATTCAGAATTACAAGTATGTATTCTAGGAAAGGTATTGATTCAAGTGTGGAATGGTTTAGCAATATACACAAGGGATAATTGGTGTTGAGTAGGAGAAAATGGGGCTTCCATCAGAGGGTTCCTTTCCTTGGATATTGTAGCCTATCTATGCTTATTTAGCTAATCTTTGTGATTTGCATATTGTTTGTGACATTTTTCATTTTTCAGGGAATCTATTGTAGAAAGAATACTACTGATTCTGTTGGTGACATTAAAGTTGAGGTTGGAAAATGTATGGAAGTTATTGAAGAAAGGGATGTTGTTTTCAATATTTTCTATTAGAAATGGTAAAGTTGGGTTTGTAGTTGAAGTTGATTCAATATTCTTTAATAGCTACATAATGGAATTTGTTGGATGAGCACAAATCTCTTTTAAATGAGGTAAAATAGAAGGGAGTGTATATTTCAAGTGGGTCATTCCATGGGCATGTTGTTCAATATGCTTATTAATGTAATATGTTGTAGTAGTATGGGAATGACATTACTATTAAGTAGCATCAATTAGGGATTTTATGAAGAGGTGATTTTCTTTGGATCTTTTACATCGCTACTCTTTCTTTAGGTAATTTGGTGAAGATTCAATATTATTGATTTGGTTGGTCACATTGAAGTCAAGGTTGGAAAATGTCTGGGCTTTCTTGAAGAAATTGGTGTTGGTTTGATTATTGGCTGCTAGAAATGGTAAATGTGGGTGTGTTATTGAAGTTGATGGAATGGTGTTTGGTTGCAAAATGGTTTCTTTAGAGTGAACACAAATTCCTTTTACGTGAGCTAACATTTTAGGAGAAAATTTTGTAGTTGGATGATCCCATGGAATTGTTGTTCAATTACCTATAAAAATTTCTCAAAATATTTGTTGCAGAATTCATAACATATGTCTAATTAAGTGATTGCTCTTTGGGGTTTTCTCTAGTGCGAAATGCAATTTGACCACACTGATGGTTCTTTGGGGCTTTCTCTAGTATGAGATGCAATTTGACCACACTTCTATACAAATAAAACCATTACTTTATAATATGTATATGAATTTGTTTGAAAGGAAATTTTAAATATCTAAAATGTTTATATTCAATACAAAAATCTATATCTATAATATATATTAATAAAAAACGATTATAATGATTAAATAAAGTCATAAATTATAAAGATATTACCAAAGGTATATGTAGATACATCGATAAGAAAACAAAATATATGTATAACAAATATAAACATAGTAATATTAAATATACATTTTAAACGAAATATAAGAATAAAATATAACCTAACATAATATATAAATATAGTACAATCCATGATTTCATTAAACATACAATTGCATTTGGAAGAGTAATGTGTTGGAATGAAATATATATATGTAAAATAGTTTGAGTTACAAAAAGTGATGCCTCAAAGGTTCTGTATATTAAAAGTTATTGACATTTTGTTATCTCCTCTATCATGGAGTTAATTTATTGATGCAATAACAATGGATTAGACTAGTTTGTCACTACCAAATGTGTACTTTTGTATCAATATTTTGAACATATATTTACTAAAGACCGATTTCCCAAACATCCGATTCTTAGTGTTGCTTTCCTCCTTTGTGAATGAATGTAGTTTCCTAGTAAGGATTCTAATAAGACGTTATGCAACTTTTTCGAATGTGGTAACATTGGTTATCCCTATATGGTCTTCTATTTAGAAGTGGAACATGGCATGTAATCACATTTATTAATAGTTTTCTTTCATCTTTGCAATGCATGTTTCCCTCTTTAGTAGTAAAAACATTTCTCTTTCATTGGAAATTATTAAAAATGAGAGGGAAACAACAATCATCTTTATATATAGAAGTAATATTCACCTTAACCAAAATGAAATTGGGATGTTCATGATCTTCACCAAGGCTTGCTTTTATAATGTCAACCACATTCGTTTCTATAGAGAGGTGACCATCAAAGGCACCATGCGTAGATAAACACTGAGATTTAAGGATTGCATCTTAGTTTACAAACCAAGTTCTTAATAATGAGATTCTTTTAGGTCACGATTGATAGAAACTTGGGATGTGAAGATTGTACTAATTAATCTCTTATTTAAATCAATTTTTCTTCCACCCTTTAGTAATGGTTGGTGTGATAGCCCCAACCATGGCTATAATTGCCCTTCCACACATTTACTCACTTTTACAAGCCCTCCAAGAAATTGTGAAGTTGAGTGTTACTAAAATTCAAATATTTTTTAATAAGAATAATAAGAGAGATATGTATACTTCATTCAATTATTAATATCAAATTAATATGTAATATTTACAAAATATTATAAATATTATAGATCATCTAATACAAATCTAACATGAACCGAGAGGATAATATATCCACATGCAAACTCTTTAGAGCGCAACACAATGTGTAATTTTCATTTTTAAATGGTATTTTTGAATGCTATATAGAGTATATGTATGACCAAATAAACATTTTAACCATAATTTTCTTTCATTCTATATATATATATAGTCGACATTATTTTTCTATTTAGAACATAATTTATTTTTATTTTAAAGCAACATATGTAAAATTCATGGACGGACTCACGGACGAACATAGTTACACATCCCCTCATACTGGGTTGTGGAATGATCCTCTCAGCTCAATGACATGACCTGACCTCTATGTTCTAGTTATAGAAGTGGGGCTGACAAAACGACAACTTTACTAACATCCTATAGGGACTACAAATCACTTAGGAGTTAAATAACCACACCAGGTAATAAATCCTTGATTTGGAGCCATTTTTCACTGAGCTAACACCCCAACCGCACACACAACAAGGAAAGAGTTTGGTTATATGACTCCAACTGCACACATGGGCTTGCTTCCATGCAATTATGACCTAATTTCCCTAGTTCAGTGTAAATGGTCTTGAGATCTGAGCCACTTTTCCAAGCTAGCATATAGACCATTGCCCATAACTTACTATAACTCTCAAGAATCATATTTAACATGAAGAAAATGTTAAGCATTCAACTTGAAACCATAACTTGACCTAGACTTCCTAGAACACACTAGACATTTTGTCAAACATATGGTAAACATGTGAGTTGCAGGTCATGAATGCATATATGATCTTAAATATATGAACTTCATCTGAAAATGACTGAGATGGTCTAATGCTCTCTCAAGTAGCTACAACAACACTTGTTAGCCCATGCATTTATCAACCATTCAAATACTTATCAAATCATGAATAAGAGCCATATCTAGAGCACATAATAGAATCGTGCTTATAACCAATATATAAATAGAGCATTAACCATGATAAAATTGTCATCAAATTAACATAATAACAAGTACAAGTGCTCATAAATAACAATAGGAAAACAACTCTTATTAACATATGAAAAATACAACCAAGTGTGGGAGTTCCACATACCACCCGACCATATATTGATTTGAACCAAATATTTCTTTCAACCAATCACCCCTATGCCATATTCCAAGAATGAATGTGGGATCTCACGAGATAAATAGAGGCATAATCAATGAGGGACTCTAGAGGCTAAACCACATCCACCGTTAAGTTACTGTGATTTCACTTAAACCGGTCTTGATATCACAAACCAAACCAAGCTTGGATGCCTCAAAATTTCTCCACCATACCTTAAGGAATTTTCCTATTTCCACTGACCTATCAAGGGATTCTCAGAGGAAATGAATCTCCACCCCAAACCCTTAGGAATTTTCCTGAGACCACCTCACCCAATTCCAAAACCTTCTGGCAATCCAAAGCTCAACCGAGATAAATCCCATCACACCATGGTTATCCAAGAAATGGAATGCAAATGCTGAAATCACTATCAAACTAGGAAAAACCTATGCTAATGATAACAAATGAACAAAATAGACAAATGCATGGACCATGCATTTAAACATCTACTAGGAAATCACACATGCAACCTATTATCTACAAAATCTTCCTATTGAAGTTGTTGATCCAACCTTCTCCTTGATTTCCTTTGCTTGTCCCTTTCCTTCCTTTGTTTCCTTTGCTTGTCTTTTCTTTCTTGATTGCTTCCTCCTCTTGGGATCTCTCTCTATCTCAAAACTAGTCCAAGAAAAACTGACAAAAGTTGTGAACTAGTTATTTGATTCATTTTTATTATTGATGTCTCCTTTTTCTTCATTTTACTTCTAATTTCCTTAACATGAAAATTTGTGTCCCTTCACCTTAATTTTCTCTTATTTTTCTTTATTTCCATAAATAAATGTCAATTATTGCCTCTTTTTCTTTACGAGTTTCCATATCCATAAATAAACCAAAAGTGATGCCCACTATAGTGATTTCGCAACATTCAACATGGAATACATGTCCCATGACCTTGGTCTTATTTTTCCTTTATTACATGAAACTTTAACATGAGGCTATTACAATGATTCTCTCATGAAAATTAAAAAGTAAATATTTTCACAAAAATAAAAATTAAAAAGGGTCCAAGTCAAGGGACACATATTTGAGAGATGAGGAGGTTGCTTTCCTGGGGTGTCTATGGGTTTCTTATACAAAAATTTAAATTGTTTTTAAACAAACATTTAAAGGTTGGTTGGTGAGCCTTAATATACTAGTCATGAATTTAATTGGGCTATAAGACAATTACGCGGGCCCATGATACCTTGGATAACACTCACAAAGAAGGTAGGGCATAATTTATGAGGGATGGCAGTGCTGAGAGTAATGACAGGAAGTCAATTCCTGTGTAGAAATGTAAACAACAAGTAGATAAGAGGCATTCGAACCTTGTTGTAGTAGCAGACAGAGGAGGATGGAGTTCTTGGAATCATCCATTTGTGCTATGAGAATTCATGCATTCAGATAGTCACAAAGAGAATAGAGTTTGACTCATTCATTCATTCGATCATTATTTGAGGGGATTGATCTCAGATTCCCTGGATGTTGTGATTTGATACACTAATCTCTGGAGCCCTGTAACAACTTGGATTCCCTGAATGTTGTGGGTTGAGGAAGATATCCCTAGAGCCCTGTAACAACTTGGGTTCATTGGAGGTTGTGGGTTGATATAGATA
This sequence comes from Pinus taeda, assembly GCA_000404065.3. Classification (NCBI taxonomy): domain Eukaryota; kingdom Viridiplantae; phylum Streptophyta; class Pinopsida; order Pinales; family Pinaceae; genus Pinus; species Pinus taeda. The sequence goes on along the minus strand of APFE030441551.1, from coordinate 75,498 downwards.
TCTCTAAAGTTTTGTAACAACTTGGGTTCCCTGGAGGCTATAGGTTGGGATAATTATCTTCGGTTCCTTGTAACAACTTGGGTTCTATTGAGGTTATGGGTTGAGTTAGTTATCTTTGGAGCCTTTGGAAACTTGAGAAGAGACCAAACCTTGTGTTAATACCTGTGGAAGTTGTTCCTGAAGATTTCTTTGTTTATGTCCTTGGTTTTTATAGTGGATTATGGATTTCCTCGGAATGAGCTGAATCCCTAGTACTATCCTTGAGCGTGAAGGTGTTAAACCTTTTGATTCCCTATGTTGAAGAAGGTTGTAGTAGACAACTGGTGGGATTGAGGAAAGAGATCCTTTAAAGTCCTTGTTTCAAATGGTAAATGGTGTTTAATCCCTGAAGCAAGCCCCTTAGTCCCTACAATCTGGTTTAGGGAGTAACAACTACAAGGAAATTTTGTTGTAGTGTTATATGTTTGGGTGGAGAGTCCTTGTCCAAGATTTTGTTTCCCATACTTATGTTTTAAATTCAAGATAAGTATATGCACCTGGATCATGTATCAGTGGATGGATTTGTTATGTTTAACTGGTAAATATAATCTGCATTGATTGCTTGAAGTAGACATAATTGACAATGGTAATTTGGAAATAAAATACCTTGTGTAATGGATCTGATGACTTTATGTTTAGCTTTGTTTCCCTGTATGCACAAAGATATGTATATGTATATGTGTGTGTGTAACAATGCCATAAGCATTGAGTTTTCATACTTAGGTAATGGTAAATTATGGTAACTATTTGTTGGATTCAACATTCCAAGAAAATTGATCAGTGGGCCGTGAAGTGTGCCTATAGAGAGCCATGTTATGGGTCAACCCATGCCACTCTACGTGGCATATAAAATTATGTACCTATATTTATGTTTGTCATTGTTGCTTATTGCTTTGGTGATGGAAGGTAAAAATCAGGGCTTAGGTTGTGAGCTTGTGCCACATTAGATGGTGGCGTGGAGGGCACCATGTATCAGAGGGATGTGGTATTGATCCAACATTGTGGCATGGAGGAATTCGACAGGACGAGGCCTTATGTGAGGCTCGTGGCTAGCCGACAAAACTACCATTGGTTTTTGAAAGACCAATACTGCCTCTAGAACCCCCCTTTTATGGTTTTCAAAATAAGGTGGGAAGGTGCTAGAATGGTCATGGCTTGTTGATCCAATGATCGATGGTATTCTTTTACTGGTCATTCCAGGGGTCACCTCCTCTTAACCTTGACATACTTTACCTTGCCAGAATTTCTTTTGACATCTGCACTTTCTAGATGTGTAGAGATTCATTTGTAATTTATATGCTTCTGATGAGGTCTTGGGTGGGGTCGTGGATCACCATCGACGATCCAATGGTTTGAACACCTCCCTGGGTGACGTTAGTGGGGATGAGACCCTTTGTGCATACTATTGATCTACATTTCATTATCAATGACAGATATTGTATCACACCCACCTAGTGACATTTGTGCAAAGCTAAACGCTCCACAAAAACCGTTGATCCGCCCCGACTAATCACAACTGTCATATCTTTGTGGGGTTCGTGAAGTGGGGTAGTGTAGTCAATTCTTATTGGCACTAAGAGTTAATAGATGCTGCAGACCACCAATTTGGGTATGTGGCAGGCCCCTCATATTTATGTGCACATAGTTGTGTGTATATGTGTGTGATTATAAAGGGCCATCCACGCTAACCTAAGAGGCCTAATAAATAAGGATCATAAATAAATTTATATGAATGACTAAAGAAAGAAAAAAAAAAGACACATGTATTATCCCATTCCCCTAACAACATCAAAGGAGTTGGATTTGAAGTGAAAACCATTCCACTAGGAAGTTAAAGTGAGGTGGTATGTTACACTTGGAAATGAATTTGATATAGAATTTTTGTGTAGACCTTATTTATTACACAAATGATATAACAAAAAATAATATCTAAATACAAGCTTTCCTCAAAATTCCATTGGTTAAACATTCCAAATATCAAATATTGAAAATCTTCAAGGTTCCATTACATAGTTCCAATTTCAATGTGCTCTCAAATATCTAGATTCAAAACTTTGAAAATTACCATTTAAAAAAAGCTAAATCTCACTATCTAAATGTCATAAAGTTACAAATATTATTGAAGTTCCAAATCTACTAAACTATAGATTTAAAATTTTGAAAATCCAAATTTCTATTTATTTAGATATTCACATATTAAAATTCCAACCTCAAAGTTTTAGTTATAAAATATATGGACATTTAACCTCGTCGGAAATTTCATGATTCAAGATTACATCCTTGTCTGGATTTGTGGATTTAAGACTTCACATTCCATTCATATTTAAACACATCATGGTCTCCACATCCCAGTTAGCTATCCAACTATAAAAAAAATAGTAGGCATATAAGGTGTTGCGGCATCCCAACCTCTCAAATCTCTATCATGTAAATCCAGGCATGTAGATCCAAGAAATTCTGAATATATAAATTCCCGTATACATTTGGGTTTTACAATATATTTGAATCGAGTTTGCGACAAAGTTTGGAAGCAAGGAATGAACAAGGAAGCCCCGAGTACCGAGCAAAGAAGCTACATGGTGAGTGACATGGACATTTTTAATCCATATGAAGTTTATTGGGATGACCAAAGCGTAGTCTATTTCTTAAATTCTTTTTTAGGATATATTTATTCAATTATATTCGTTTGTAGGTTAATGAGTAGATATTTGCTAAAATCAGAAGTTTTAATTGTAAATTTTTTATAATTATAAAATCCTAGAAATTTTGAACATTTTGAAAATTTATATATATATATATGAAATAATATTAGTTGGTTCGAAACGTCAACCAAATCTTAACCATGTGATTAATCTGAAACACTGATATCTACATTATGGATCACAAAGTCTTAGATATAACATGAAATAAACACTCAACTTAAAAAATAAAGATAATGAACGCGATGACCAATAGTTTTGGTTGAGCTCGTTTTATTTTCAATGCATAACCTCATTTTTTTTTTGGTTAATTTCAATCTCATTATTGTTGAATAAATTTAGATTTTGTTAATTTCAATCTTGTTATTGTTGAATAAATTTAGATACTGTTAATTTTAATCTTGTTAGTGTTGAACAAATTTAGATGGATAATTAAATGAATTAGTATCTAGAAAGTTATTTAAATTATTATCAATTTGTCTAATAATCTACACTTATATGAGTTTTATATGAATCCGTTTAATGTTTAAAATAGATAAATTAATATGATTTTGTTTAATGATCCAGACTTATATGAATTTTATATGAATCTGTTTAATGTTTAAAATAATTTTTAAGTTTGTAAGCATGATTTAGATAGAGAGATTGCATTTATTATTTTACACTCTATGTTTGAAAATTTGTTATTTATATTAGTAAATTTTATTTTTATGTTTTGTCTTTCTATACTATTAATAAGTTAGATAGGTTTATTTTTCATTATTCTTAAATCATTTAATAGAAGAGTTGTCTATAACATTTTAACATGATTTATTTTATTTTTATATTTTGAATTTTTTTTTTTTAATTCATAAAAATATATCTCATTTTAATTTTCTCTTTATTAATTTAAATTCAGATTTATTAATATAGTTAAAAACCATTTATTAATTTATATTATTTTTTCATTATAAAATTCAAAATCAATAAATACATCAAATTCAGACTTCATAACTATAATTATGAACCATGTATTTAATTTAATTTTTTTCCCATTATTAAATTCACGATTAAGTAGTATGGATTCCCAAATTGTAACTTTGGGGATAAATAATAACATTCACAATGAATTTCCATCTTTCATAAAAACCGTGTTTTTATCTTTCCTAAAAACCGTGCAAAGATCACTTTTCGATTAATTATATCTTCACAAACATGGAATATATTTTATAATAAATTAAGTAAAAAAAAAATTTAGAAATTATATAAGAGATTTTTTACGATTTTCTATTTGGCTAATTATAAAGACTAGGCTTAAATAGAGAGCACTGTAGAAATATAATTTCTAAACAATTAATATTTAAATTATGATATAATTAATTAATATATTAAAAGCAAATAGTATTAAGTAATTAGTTTTTTGAAAAATTAATAAATTAATAATTAGTTATTAATTTATAAAAATTATCAATAAGTATGGCTATATTAAATGGTAGTTTTGAAAAACAATATTTAAATAATATATTAATTTATTGAAAATATAATAAGTAACTGGTTAGTTTTTTAAAATTAATAGTTTAAATTAAATTTCTTAAAACAACATATTACTAGTTTTTGAAAATAATATTAAACTTATTTATTAAAAAAAAAAGCAACTCTAAATAAAAAACAATTAATGGAATAACATAAACTAATGAGAAATAATTAATCGAAAAATAAATTAAAACAAAAAAAAAAAATACACAAGTCAAAGAAATGTGTGTGTGTGTGTGTGTGTGTATATATATAATATATAAATAAACAGGGTCAACAATAAAATATGGGGCTGAGACCCATTAAACAAATAACAAAAATACTAAAAAGACTTAAGAACGAATAGGATGATAAAATACATAAAGAACATGAAGGATCAAGAAAGTAAACTCTAATGAAAAATAAATCAACAAAAAAATACTATAAAAAAGACTTCAATACCTACATAGATAAACAAACAAACAAAATAAATCTCAAAAAGAAGCCTAAAATGGTAGGAGGACAGGACAGGAGCCCAACTTCTACTAATATTCCAACCATCATCTCTATTAAAATTATTGGATCTTTTTCAATTTCTAGGACCTCCCTCAATTTATGATGATGGAAATGACTAACCCTAACAACAACTTGGGTCTCCTCAATGCAGATGTGATGCTTATATTTATCTACATGCTCTACCAAAGGATAGGAGTGGGTCCTTCCATGCTTGATGTCAGTAGCATGTTCACAAATCCTTTGATTAATCGAGTGACTAGTCTCACCAATGTAGGGAGTCCTACAAGAGCATGGGATAACATAAACACCCTTTATATTCTTGGGGTCCATAGGGTCTTTTACAGATATAAGGGAGCTCCAAATAGTATTTAAAGGCCTAAAGGTTAAAGCCACCTTATGCTTCCTTAGGATCCTCACAATCTTGTCAATGGCCCCTTGGATAAAAGGAAGATGAACACTAAAAAATCAATCCTTGGAATATTTCTTAGCACTAGGACCTTTTTCAGCTTTGAGGAAAGCCTTCGTACATTGGTGTCTACTATACACGTTATTAAAAAAAAACACTTAGGTGATGTACTTTCTCTTTATTGAGATGGTTGTCATCACAAATAAACTCTAGTCGCTAAGGTGTTGAGAACACCAAGATTTTGAGCTAGGAAATGATGAGAATTAGCTTGAAGATATTGTTTCATATGAGTTTTGTTACAAAATACCTGATAAGAAAATATTCATCATCATTCCTTGAGAGGAGGACATCAAGGAAGGGTAGACTACCATTCATTCAAATTCCATGGTGAACTTTATGGAACTAGATTGATTTTTAAGATGGAGGAAAAATAGTTCCAACTCTTCTTTACCATGGGACTAGATGACACAAGTGTCATCCACAAACCTCTTCCATGTCTTAGGCAGAAGACAAGAAGAAGCTAAGGCCTTTAATTCAAAATCCTCCACGAATAGATTAGCTACCACATGGGAAAGGGGGGATCCCATGGCGACATCGCAATATTTCTCATAGAATTTCCCATCGAATGAAAAGAAAGTAGAAGTAAGACAAATACCAACTAAATAAGCCATATCAAGATCCGTGATGCACCTGATGACTTCGATGGCCTCATTGATAGGGATACTAGTGTAGAGGGAGACCACAGTGAAGCTCACAAGCTTATCATCTCAATCAAGCTTGAAACTCCTTAACTCATTAACAAACGATGCAGGGTCCTTGACAAAGGATTTTGTATGGCCAATAAGGGGCTTAAGCTTATGGGCTAAATATTTCATAATAGGATAACCTGGCCCTCCTATCATGTTGAGAATGGGTCTCAGAGGAGCCTCTTCTTTATGAATCTTTGGCGGACCATAGATTCTGGGGGTAAGAGGGAAACTTTCAATAAGCTTATGTCTGAACAAGCTAGCCGAGCTACTAGCCTTTATAGCAAGAACCACACTATTAGAAATCTTCTTCAGGGGATCCTTGTTGAGTTTCCTATAGCTCCTGCTATTATGGAGTTGGTCCAACATCTTCCAATGATAATCATCTTTATCAAGAATAACCATAACATCACCTTTGTCAGCTTTGAGAACAACAATATTCTTATTATTTTTTAACGATTTGAGAGCATCAAACTCAAGGTTGTTGATGTTGTTCTTGGGGTCTTTTCCTTTCTAAGGATGACCACGCAGTCTTGATGAATGATATCTTTAGATGTTTGGTAAGTCTCTAATACCATATTCAATGTCACAAATGATATCATCGGTTGGGATATTTCTACGAGTAAGAACAAAATTTAAATCTTTCTGCAAAAAACTAAAGACAAGAGGATCAAAAGAAAAGTTAGAGAGATTGACAACCCTATTACTAGAAGAGGAAAGAAAATTAGAAAAAACAATATTATCCAAACCTAGAGTCTTATTAACAATCCTATTATTATTACACTTATCAGAATTGAAAAGAGAGTCACTAACCTCATTAACGTTATATGATATTATTATTATCCAAACATAAAGTATTATTACAATTCCTAATATTATTATTCCTATCTGAAGTGAAAATACAGTCACTATTATTATTATTACTATTAAACCAATTATTATTATTATTATTATTATTATTATTATTATTATTATTATTCAATTGAATATGATGAATCACACTTCTTGGTTCAAATTGCATCGACCAAAAATTTCTCTTATATGATTTCTACCAAAAGACTTTGCTTAATTCATTAAGAATATTTTATAATAATCAAGAATTTGGTTTATAAAAAGAATATCTATTTTGTATGAGGATTATGTGTGATTTTGTCCATGCTCAAATTTGAATTCATATTGTTTTTTAAAAATAAAAATAAAATGTACTTTAAATTAAGTAATAAATATTGGACGTAATAACATTTTGGAGCTATCTTAACTCGCCATCTACTAAGTATCTAGAAGGAGCAAATCACTTTTCAATCTAAAAGAAGTTTGCATCTCAACTAATTTGATCCCTCTCAATGCTTGTAGATCCTGAGCTAAGATGAGTCTAGAACAATTTTATTATTAACTATAATTTATTATAATTATAATTATAATTTTTTATTTTTTATTTTATTTTGTGTCAAAATGTTTCTTCTAAGTATCATTACTAATCTTATATTTACGCCGTAAGGCGTTTCCCTCTGAAATCAACTCCCCTCTTGTGTTACGTGTCTTACTACTATCCCTCCGATCTCATGTTAGACGATTAAAATGTTTGCCATCGTTGGATCAATTCTTTGTGCATTTCTTATTGTTGTTGTAGGACTATGAGGGAAGATGATATTCAACAGGCCAAACGATGGCGAACACTGGGAAGAACCGTCGACAACAGAGTATGTGATTTCCAGGGGACGAACCAGAGGTGTTTCTGAAAAAACCATGGGGTCTTCGATTTCGCCATATCCATGGACGAATGCTGAGCTCTCATGACAGCGAAAGCGGTTTCATTTTTAGCCTGAGAACCCCTCAGAAATCAAATCCCCTCTTGTCTTACGTGCCTTACTATGATCCCTCTGATCTATGCTAGACGATTAAAATGTTTTCCACCATTGGATCAAAGCTCTTGTTATAATTGAAACACTACCGATCTTTCGCCCATACACATAGCTTAGCCCTGCAATTCTTTGTGTGTTTCTTATTCTTGTTGTAGGACTCTGCAGGAAGTTGATATTCAATAGGCCAAACGATGGCGAACACTGGGAAGAACTGCCGGTAGAAAAGTATGTGATTTCCAGGGGACGAATCAGAGGTGTTTCTAAAGAAACCATGGGGTGTTTGATTTCGCATATCCATGGATGAATGCTAAACTCTCATGGTAGCGAATGGGGTTTCATTTCAGCCCGAGAAGAATTAGATGAATGGTATTGTTTTAGAAGAAATTTAATACATTTTGATTTACTGTTACTTTTATTTAATTTTTTTGGGTTATTTGGATTCTTATCTATTGCTATGTGTGGGATTGGCACTAGAGTTTGTCATAGTCAATTCCATTTGTCAATTGGTGAGAAAGTTTTTATCTGTTGTTTCCACTGGTTCTTTTGCCTTTAGTCCCAGCAATTTCGTTGTTTTGTGGTAGGTTCTCTGTAATCTTGTGACATACTCTTTGCCCAAAACTCATAAAATTTGAATTTCAGAGCAAAATATAGCTGACTACATAGATATTCACAGGTACTCTCATTTCGCTTGATCAGATTATCACAAATCTGAGAGTTTCTCTAGAAATCTACAAGTATTCTATTTGAGTTTGTTTTGATCATGTGGATGGAGAATGAATGGGAGCCATCATGGTGTATGATGGGTAGAAATTACATGCAGTTTGTCTTGAACGAATCACCATTCTATGTGAATGGATTTAATGCATACTCGCTGATGGTCCTTGTCATTGATCCTTCCCACCGTCACAAAATTAGCTCAGTCCTTGGAGAGGTTGCTTCGGTAGGACTTACTGTAGGCCGAACTTGGGCTTTCAATGACAGATGTTTGAGGGCTTTGCAAATATCTCTTAGCGTTTATGATAAACAAGTGTTCCAAGCATGAGGAAGAACTATACCTTTCAATTTGAGACATATAGGGTAGGTGGTTCACATTTATAAAATTGTATTCTTTTCATTTTTGGGCTCTACATTTCATTGTAAGCGAAGCCAAGTGAAATAAAATTTCACTGATATTGAGTTTGGTCAATAACCGGGACACATATGGAGGCAGAGCACAATATGCAACGTGGGGGTGAAATCCTGATTTGAATCTCCCCTCCAATGATGCATTCTTCTTTGATCCAACCTTAAAAAATTACTTCAAATCCTATATTAAGGTCTATAGCTCGAACCCCAGGAGGGATTATGTTATTTGTATAATAAATATACCTTTTTATTTCACTATCAATTTAATTAGAACTAGTTAGAAATTTCAAGCTACATTACTTTCATTTAATTTCGTCGATTTATTCTGATTCTTCTCTACTGATGAGTGTGGGATTGGTGATGGAGTTTGTCACAGTCAATTCCATTTGTCAATTGGTGAGAAATTTTTTATCTGGTGTTTCCACTGGTTCTTTTCCCTTTGGTCCCAACAGTTTCCTTGTTTTGTGGTAGGTTTTTTTAATCTTGTGACATACTCTTTTCCCAAAACTCATAAAATTTGAATTTCAGAGCAAAATATAGTTGACTATAGAGATATTCACAGGTACCCTTGTTTCCCTTGATCAAATTATCAATGGCATGTAGTTTGTCTTGAACAGATCACTATTCTATGTGAATGGTTTTATTTCACACTCACTGATGGTCCTTGCCATTGATCCTTCCACCAGACACAAAATTAACTTAGTCCTTGAAGTGGCTACTTCGGTAGGACTTACTGTAGGCCGAACGTGGCTTTCAATGAAGGATGTTGGAGGGCTATGAAAATATATCCTCGTGTTTATGATAAACAAGTGTGAAGAAGTACACCTTTCTGATTTGAGACATATAGGGTAGGTGGTTCACATTTATAAAATCATATTCTTTTCATTTTCAGGCTATGGATTTTGTCATAAGCGAAGCCAAGAGAAATAAAATTTGACCGATATTGAGTATGGTCAATAACTTGGATGCATATGGAGGCAAAGCACAGTATGCAACGTGGGGGTGAAATGCTGGTTTGAATCTCGCCTCCAATGATGCATTCTTCTCTTATCGAACCTTAAAAAAATACTTCAAATCCTATATTAAGGTCTATAACTCGAACCCCATGAGGGAGTAAGTTATTTGAATAATAAATATATTGTTTTCTTTCACTATCAATTTAATTATAACTGGTTAGAAATTTCAAGCATAATTACTTTTATTTAAAGTCTTCGGTCTATTTTGATTCTTGTCTACTGTTGTGTGTGGGATTGGCATGTGTGGGATTGGCACTAGAGTTTTTCATAGTCAATTCCATTTGTCAATTGGCGAGCTAGTTTTTATCTGGTGTTTCCACTGGTTCATTTTCCTTTGGTCCAAGCAATTTCCTTCTTTTGTGGTAGGTTGTTTGTAATCTTGTGACATACTCTTTTCCCAAAACTCATAAAATTTGAATTTTAGAGAAAAATATAGCTGAATACATAGATATTCATACATACCCTCATTTCCCTTGATCAGGTTATCACAAATTTGAGAGTTGTTCTGGAAATATACCAGTTTTATGTTTGAGTTTGTTTTGATCATGCAGATGGAGAATGAATGGGAGCCGTCATGGAGTATGGTGGGAAGAAATGGCATGTTTTTTGTCTTGAACGGATCACCATTCTTTGTGAATGGCTTTAACACATACTCGTTGATGGTTCTTTTCGTTGATCCTTCCACCCAACACAAAATTAGCTCAGTTTCAAGCTACAAATTTGATTAGAATAGAGTGGAAATTTTAAATACCAGAGATTTTCAATAATCCAAGATTCATACATGATGTTACGATGACATTTTGAGTTTTTCTCATTACTATATCAATCTAGATTAGTTTTTCCTAATGCTGTATCAATTCAAATCCTCAAATATTCATTTATAATTATGGATTTTCTAACTTTTTATATTACCAAATTCTCACCATTTAAAAACATCATTACAGAATTACATCACTTCGAGACCTGTTAATTTATTTTTGAATCCAGAGAAGCAATAGCTTTTCACTTTGTATGAACTCTTTTTTTATTTGAATTTTATATTTCGACTGGATTTATCTCAGTTCGTTAAAGGAGTATATATATATTTTGTATATATTCCATGGCTTTAACACTACTACTATGTTATTTTGTCAATTAAATTATTGCAACAACCTATGGAAAAATGAGATAGGAAACTCTGTTACAGGGTATAAGTACAAAGCTTAAATCAATAAATGACAGTTGAAACATGTGGTAGCCACAAATAAATACATCCACACTATCAAGTACCGATCTTCTTTTATATCTTTGTGCTTTGCATTATTTTACACAAAATGCAAGATTAGAATATCTCTTGTGCCCTAATGCCAACACCAAGGATCTTATATCCTTTGCTCTAATACTTTTTCTGTCTTCTCTTGTTGTGTGAACATACTTCTTCTAACTCGTGATGCATTGTATTGACTGTAGCATCCTCTCCCCATTTGCAAGCTATTTGTGCATCTTTGAACTCTCCTACCAAAGCAAGGAACCACAGCTGCCCTGTGTATTTTGAGGTAGGTCACACTTATCTGCATAGTGTAGTAATTGTAGTTTTCTTTTTATAGAATAATTTAGACTGAAGTTATTTAGATATCTGAACCCTCGTCTGTTGACTCCTCTGCAGTATTTATTCGACTCTACAAAGCTTATCAGCGTATTGCCTTGTGGTCACACTATTCACATGCATTGCTTGAAAGAGAAGCACGAGCATCTTCAGTAAGTTTCATATGTGGCCTGTTTTGTGCCCTGGCTCACAACCTCTTGTTATGACTTCTAATTGAATGGGTTGACTCAAGCTAATTGTAGCTTCTTTCTGTGAACAATGAGTAATTGTGTGCTACTGTAATCCAGTAGAAGTCGTGGGGTAGCCTCTTTGTGTCCATGACCCAACAATAAATTTCTGTTGGCACCCTTTAATGCAGTCGGTTTTATTTCAAATTTCTCTCTAACAGCTAGGTCTATAGAACAACACTTGTGTTAAAATGAAGTTGTCCTAGCTATCAACTACCTTTCTTTATGATTTATTTCTTTCATTATACTAAGTATAGTTCTCTATTGAAGGAGGGGAAACTTTGGGCATTCTCCTTAATTGAAGGAGGAGAAACTTTGGGCATTATCCTTAATTGGTAAAAAAAAATGGAGTTGATTCTCTCTGTTGCTAACATTGGAAACCTATAGTTGGTGCATGTGTTCTTTATGTGGAACTAATTTCAATTCTTAACTTTATCTTCTTTAGAGTTGAAAAACTATTACATATTATGCGGGGCTATGGTATCCCACATATTTGTTCTATTTATCCCAAATTTTGGCCTTAAGCAAACCTATCTCATCTCATAGAACAAGAAAAGAGGTTGTGCCAAAGTGACCTCTTTGTATTGCTAACATGAGAAGAGTATTTCTGTGTGTCTCTCTATTTTCTTCAGCTTAATTTACTTTCTACTAAGACAATGAATCTTAGGGAGTTGAAGTGTGCAAAAATAGCATTCATTAATGTGGGGCTATGACATTTCTGTTTTTAACTGTGAAGGAATTCATCCTAGTCATTTGTTGTCCTTAACATAAATATTTAAGGTAGTGAGTGTCTACATTGTTTGACATGCATACCCATACTGTATTGGGTATTTCTTCTTTGAAATAGAATGGAGATGTTAAATACACTGTTCTTTAATGTAACATTTATACCTTTTATTTATTATATATAATTTTGGTATATTCTTATTGGTATCTCCATCCATCTTACAAAGTGGTGAAAAATGTGCCATACAGGGATGATTTTACTGATGTGTATTTTCTTGATACTGATAATTGATGGCAGATGTTCACACTACTGCCGGAGATGCCAAATAAGGGCTCCGTGTTGTAATGAAGTCTTTGACTGTAGGCATTGTCATAATGAGGCCAAAGTATGCTTCTTTTTCTTTACTTCATTCGTAGCTATTTCAAGTTCAACGGTTGTGTTTGGTTTTTATACTTGTTAAAATAGAACTAGAAAATTACGTCTCTTCTAATTTCATTTGTGAGGGTATAGTATGGACAGATCTCATATCTGAACAGAATTCAATGGACGCCCATCCACTTGATAGACATGATGTACCGCGCCATGAAGTTCAAAAGGTAAGGTTCTATCTTGTTTTCCAATTAGATGTTATTCATTATGATGTTTGTCTTAATGCTCTGGATAATATGTATTCTTTGTAATTAGTAAAGATTTTTTAGGTTGTAACATCATAATATTTTCTGAAGGTAGATTTGAAAGATGTAAAGATTTAATTTTTATTCTGCTCAAAAGATAAATGGTCAATTATCTAGCAAATTTTATATTCCCTTCACTCGCCGGATGCAGCCCCTGACACACTGCAGATTTGTTCCACTTCAGGTTTTTCTCCAGCGCACCAGAGTCCACCATTGCTGTAGAACGACAGTCAAACTCTCTCCAGGCTTCATCACTCGAGGGCTTTCCAAGTAAGCGAGATCTTCCATGATGACTTTAGAACTGGAACACAGGGTCCGCTGGTTATTTGGTGCTGGGATTCCATCCCTAGGCACTTGTCGGGGTCTGATTTCTTTTGTTTATTTTTCTTTTAGAAAGAGAATTTGGTTCTGTAACAGTTTTATGGTATGACACCGAGAGTCAAATTAGACCAGCTCGGCATATATTTTTGAGTTTGCTCCAAGGCTTTAGTTTCTGGCTTCCGACTCGCAAGCTGAGGTCATGTCGGTATCATTCTAATCTGTAGATGTAATTTCCTTGGCTTTAGGTTGGACGGTTCTATGGATTAATTCCAGAGATGGAACTTGTTTTCTCGAATTTATCTAGCGAGATCTTTTGAAATGTTTGTGTACCAATCCTGATGATGAATCATTTCTCATGTTTGTGTACCAATCTTGATGATGTATCGGAATTTATCCAGTGAGATCTTTTGGAAATGTTTGTGTACTAATCCTGATGTATCATTTCTCTTATTGCTGGTTAAGGGTTTTGTTTTCCCCATGAGAAGAGTTTATCATAAAACTGTGATGTTGAAATTACCGCTTGCATGCAGTTATTATTCACTGAATAACTTAGACAAAGCTTCTCCCATTTAGCTGTAAGTCGAGATTCTTACATGTCTCTACTGGTTTGCTAATTCATGTTACATATATTTTATTGTGCAGAGTATTACGTTTCTCGGTATCGCGTCTAATACAGGGCTTTCTGGGTTTCTCATTGCTATTACGGAGTTTCACTCTAAATTAATTTATGTCTGTTAATTCAATCTTACTGCAATGTGTTAGAAACCCTTCCTCCTTGGTTTAGAAACCCTACCCCTCTCAAACAATTCTTGCGGCTTCTGCTATTGTCTTTTGTCTTGAACAGGGGTTTAAAATGATTACTACAATTCTTTAAGTTAGTAAATTTTCCCTTTCTGAGAGGAGTTCGGATTTTC
>APFE030441551.1:30327-59393 GCA_000404065.3 Pinus taeda | reverse complement strand
TACATGCTGAACCAATTTCTTTAAATTGCATGAAAATACAATGCACATATATTGGTTTTATCGTTTATAATAAAATAGCATTTTTTTCTTATGAAAAAAAAGATTTCCTTGTTGTGCTGCAATTATTTCCCACTATTCTAAAATAAACATTTTTTTCTTATGAAAAAAAATATTGCCCTGTTGTGCTGCAATTATTTCCCACTGTTCCAAAATTGATTTCCCCATACAGTGACCACGACTAAAGATTGTGCCGCAATTATTTCCCGCTCTTCCAAAATTGATTTCCCCATACAGTGACCACAACTAAAGACTATGCTGCAATTATTTCCCACTCTTCCAAAATTGATTTCCCCATACAGTGACCATGACTATAGATGCTTTCCTGTTCCATTTCTTCATGTGAGGCATGGTTTGTGAAATTTGAGGATAACGTGACCTTAAACATCTAAATTTGAAGATAAAGTGACTGTGATATTGATTTAAATCAAAGCATGCACGTAAGACGCTGTAAGCTATAACATAACGGTGCAGATTGATTTTAAAGTATTCGAGACCTCTCCCATCCCAGATATAGAATTTATTGGAAATCTTTGTTAAAAGAATGACTACAATTACAAGCCATGGTTCCTGTCATTTTGGAGCTTAGGATTTGCTCATCTATCGCTTTTTTAGACTTTACCCTACTCTGCTAACTAGCACACCCTTCACATGCTAGGCTGCATTACAAATAAGTCAGAGTGCAAAGGATAAATTGAGGAAGTAGTCTGCAAGCCCTTGGTGACTGTTTTTAGCTGTTCGGAGTGGAGTTTCACCATTTGATGATAAGAATTGGGCTGGATTCAAAGCCAACTGGAATCAATGCTCTACATAATTATTCAATTCTATGCTCTGATCTTCCTCATTAGTTCTATTTCCCCTCAGTAGACAGGGATCGCCCTAGTGCAACCTAATTTATGACAGTAAGGTAGCAAAACAGGACACTTTGTAGAGGCTTAGTGATGTTTGGTCTCAAGAATTGTTCTTCCTTGTTTGAATGAGTGGCTACTCAGGCAGCAAAGCATGACACTTTGCACAGGGTTAGTGATGTTTTGTCTCAAGAATGGTTCTTCCTTATTTGAATGACACTGCTTAGGTAGAAAAACATGACATTTTGCAGAGAGTTAGTGGTGTTTTGTCTCAAGAATGGTTCTTCCTTATTTGAATGACATTACTCAGGCAACAAAACAGGGCAATTTGCACACGATTAGTGATGTTTTGTCACAAGAATGATTACAACAGTATCCAGAGTGAGCATAGCTGGTATTAGGATTTTATATGGATATCTTGTAGGGATGCTTGTCATATAGCCTTTATATGTTCAATGACTGCTCATGAATGAGGTGGGTGTTTTGTTATGATCTCTTGTTTCAGATACTTGAAGTTGTAACCCTGTCTTAATCTATTTTTGACAACCTATAAATTGTTATCCTGGAATTGGAACCTTTTATCACTTATATTATTTTTTATCTGCAATTTGAATTTCAGCTGGCCTTGACATCGCAACCTTGAGGTTAGAATAGGTGGTCTGTCTCTATGCTGATCGGGATCATTTGGGACTTTGTTTAGCTTTTAGGAGTGGAGTTTCACCATTTGAAATTACATGTCAAGCTCTCTTCAATGGAGTTACTTGGCAGAGTTTGAGGTTGTTTTGCTTAGAAGAGCTGCAAACCGGTAATCTTGTTTGTTATAAATGACACCAAGCTTGCCGTGTTCTCAATCATTAACATTCTTTGCATGAGGCTTTTATGAGATACCTTTCTTTATCTGAATCTCCAATCTTCATGGGGGCTCGGTTAGACAACCAACCTTTTTTTCCATTTATTTCATTGCTCTGTTTTGTAAGGACAAGCCATGGTTGCTATCATTTTGGAGTTTAGGATTTGCTCATCTATCGCTTTTTTAGACTTTACCCTACTCTGCTAACTAGCACACCAACTAACCTTGTTATACCAACCAAGTTCCCTATTTGATTTTTGAAAATTGCCCATCAAAGTGAAAACTGCTATTCCAATCGTTGGAAATATCCAACCAAGATTCCTTCTCTAATGAAATTTTGATGTAGTACCACAAATCTATACAGTTGTGATGAAAGAGTCTGAAAAAATAGAATTTTTTTAATTTTATGTTTCTGGTTAGGAAACCATGTCACTGGAATTCTTAAAAAATTAAAGATGGTGACTGAAAAAACAAAAACTTGTTCGATTGCATATTCTCCGCACTTTGGATGGGTTTGTCCCTTTTCACTTCTCCACACTTTAGGGATGGGTATGGCTCCACGATCTCAACAGCTTACCTTGGGTGAGGAGAGATCAAGGTTCCTCTGGAAATAGACCCTGTGACCTATTGGGATGAAACCCTACACAAGTCAACTGGGCTGTATGTCTACCCAACGTATTTAATGCATCATAGAGCCTTGGGAAAATCCAAGGTTATCAATATGCAGTCAGTGGTAGTGCATTTAATGCTGCTACTGGTTGCATATTGTTCCTCAAAATCTAATCCAGTACGTTTCTTTGTCCACTATTTTGATATAATACTGTGTATATATAGACTGCTCCATGTGAACAAAGAAAGTGTTTTAACGGGAGATAAAAGAACTTTTGTTTCTACTTCAATTCGAGAATTTTGTGTGTGCATTTTCTTAATTTCCATAACAAATAAGTGTTCCTGTCCATTAAATTGGAAACAAACAGAAATGGAAAATGAAAAATTAAATTGGAAACTAAAATTTTGGAACCATTAAAAATTGAAAGCTTTGTATTAAATTTGAAATTAATGAAAATTGAGAACTGAATCATAAAATTTGAAACTAGATTATTTTGAAATCTCCATGCCTACCCCTATTACTTTTTGTTTACCTCCACCTCCGATTCCAATGGTACCTACAGGCAGAAACCAAATATTTACTAATTGTAGGTGTAGTTTGACATCAGAGACAATGTCCATCAAATTGTTTGCAATTATTGAGTAGGATTACTAAAGGTGATCAGTAATAAACTCATAACATTTTCTACTGCAATGCCATTTTCTCTGTCTTAACTGTTTATAATATCTGTATGTTCAACAGGAAAATTTAGAAAAAAGATTATGTTCAGAAATCGAAGGATTCAACAGCTGCCATGATATTGAATCGTTTTACTGCGACAAAATCTTTTATGTTGAAGGAGGCGGAGAAGCAGGGGGAGAGCTATCATGCTTCAAGGAAGGTGTTAGGGTTGGTATGGGAATAGGTCTGGGGATGTGTCTTGGAATCGTCATTGGAGCCGGCTTGATGATCAGGACCTATCAGGCGACTGTAGGGCCTTTTAGAAGGCGCCTGCCCTGAGCAATTTGTGCTGCTTCACTCACAAGTTGTCGATAAAAGGAGATTTAATATGCCCGTCTGCAAGGAATTTCTTTAGTCTCCCTACTGACAAAACGACACATTTTCTGAGAAAGGAATCCAGTTGGCATCTCAAATATGATCACCGGTTTGTAAATTTTTGGTCCGTGAATAAAGAATTCTGTACAGAACCTCCAGAACTAGCTTGGCTTGTAAATTTTTGGTCTGTGAATAATGAATTCTGCACATAATATCTCCAGAGCCACTCCAGAACTGGCTTATACTCAGAGCGAGGAGAAATTGAGAGGTTGTACTTTACTAGCCAAAAATCTATAAATAGATGGATACTTTTCACTGGGGAATCTGGTAACGTGGAGGTCTATATCTTTCACAGGTAAACATAACAATAATAAAACCATGTAACCATACACGGATTCGACTGAAGTATTGAATTTCATATGTATTAGTTTGGAGGGGATTTTGGTTTTCCGTTTTAAAACTATCTATACCAATTAATTATTTGGGAATTATTTAAATTTCCAAATGAATAGAGAAAAAGAATAACATAATGTATTATTTAAATTTCCAAATGAATAGAGGAAAAAAATAACAGAATGTATTTTCCTTCCCGTGTCCTTACGGGAAGGAAGTATGTTTAAGATGTATACTATCTAAATTTTTTTATTTTTCATTATCCTTATGGGAAGGAAGTATGTTTAAGATGTATACTATCTAATTGAGAGGAGTATGAGACTGAGATTGAGCCCTGGGGTTACTGAGAAAGATGTTAAGAGTGGTTTTGGTCGCCTTGCTTTGCAGGTATATGGAATTGCCCTATTGAATGTTATAAAGTTTCCATATCTGAAAGCAAAAGAGCCTGCTATAGTTCACAGATAGAAAGTAGACATGCAAGGCTCTAAAAATTAGAATGCTTGAAAACAACAATCTCACCGATTCTAAGAATTTCCAATAAATATTTTGTTCTGGCTATGTATATGTTCATAGTAATTGTTAGGAAAAATCATGATACATATTCAACAATAAATTTTTGGATAAATTCTTAGTGTACTCCTATGTTGATACGATCTGTTTACAGTATCATCCAGATGTTTGCAAAGGAGATAACTGTGGAGTTCAATTTCAGCAGATCAATCAACCTCATCAGGTAACTTGCTTTGTCTCCAGACAACTTTTATTTATTTATTCGTTCAGTTTTAACGACATTGCCGCATGTTAGAGTATATAACCCATTTTTATCTCAGATGTGTTCATGTTATTGATTATGTTATTTTTGTGATAAATGTGCAGACTGTAATGTCCAGTTTGGCACAAGAAAAGCAGAAAAATGGTTCCAAGGATTGATTCAGATGAGCAACATCTTTTTGAGATTTCTCAATCTTGACGACTAATTTGCTCTGCTCAAGAGTTCTGATCTTTTACATATGCTCTATTTATTTTAATCTCTCATCTACTGGCAGGTACCTTTGGATCTCTCTCCATCATCCCAGAGGGTCTGCTCTTAAATGAAGAGCTGCATATTCTTGTTGTAATTGCAATGGTGTTCAATGAATGGAAGCCTTTTATTTGATCCAGAGACATTTTTGTCAGTGATCTAAATGCTATTGTTTCATTCCACAAATGTACTTTTCTATGGTATATCATAATGAGCACACACTTATTGAAATAAGATATTAAATATTGACAAATTTTGCCTTTACGGATGTCAACATTAATGTTGATTTTTTTAGTTTTCTTTGTTAACCAGAATATAAGTAATTTCAATTAGTTTAGAGGATGTGGGGAGGGTTGAACTTCACAGATTTGATGGTCCAATCACAGGCAAAACTACATATGTCTGAGTTACTTAAAGCTCCAAGCTCCATTTCTTAAGTTGAAAAAAAAACAACCTCACTAGCTTTGTAGCTTTGAATTACAGGTTGCAAAAATTGTTATTAGGACAATGTTGGGGTAGACCGTAAGAAATTATGCTCTGAAGTTTAATTGTGAGGCCGTTGAGTGGATCGTTGATGCCCAGATCTTGCCACAAGAGAGTTCTAAACTGTCCAACACCAGAAAAGTTGAAAAGGGGAATTCAAGTGGGGGAATTGGCCAATTCACAGATGTAGGGAAGGAGTGGACAACAATGGGAAGGCCCTCAGGTGTTTCAAATGGATTTTAGCCCTTTTTAGATTGGTTTAAAACCTTTTGATTTGTAATTTTAGGAAGGATTTTAGCTTTTTTTTTATTGGGGTTTTAAACCTTTTGGTTTGTAATTTGTAATTAGTTATGTGCATGTTGTGAATTGTGTACAGGAATTGAGTGAAAAATGTTGTGAAGTGTATAATTTTCCATTCTTTCCGGAGTTAGAAAGAATAAATGTTTTTGGTTGTATAAGATTGGTATATAACAAATTATAACATAGTTTAAATCCTCAAATTTGAGTTTCTTTGTTTACTTAATAACAAAGTTGAAGAGGACCAGCCTAAGGGGAAGAAAAAGCATGGGAGTTTGCCAAAGTATTTGATAAATGCTAATAAAGCTGTTAAGAGAAGACTCTATTAAAAGAACAATGTTGCAAATTAAGAACTAAATAATTGTTTCCAGAGAATTGCCAAGTGATAAAGACAATTTGTCATGTTGGATTCTTGGGATGTATACTATACATAGGTCACACAACCTCTGCACACTGTGTTTGTAAGTGCCACCACCAAGCAACAGGAATGACATCGATCAGACATAAAGAATAGGGCTCTCTTAAAATAGGAGACAACATAGATTACATGATTTATTTGTCAACTGCAAAGCAAGGGACAATACTGACTTTCACAACATTGAGATCTTCAAGACCAAAATATGATGATAGCCTTTAAATTTTCAACTCTAAATTTCCAGAGAAGGTGTAACCTTTTACATAACAATCAAGAAATTAAATACAATGGGCGTTTACATAACCAAATGAAATCATTAAGATCAGGCAATGAAATACATGGGGTTCGGCGGCGTGAAGGTCCTGATCTCCTTGGTACTAGTGGTAATGCTTCTGAGGACAAGGGCAGTCCTTTGACAATAGCTCATATACAAAGGTTTCGAAGCTTCTATATCTTAAATGGCTAAACAAGATAGCTTCTATATCTTAAATGGCTAAAGAAGATTTGTTAGACCTGTGGATTTTAATATATGAAACCATTTATAGTTATGTTACCTGACTAATTGGCTCTCTTATGCAGCAATGTTCTTGGATCATATGCTGATTTCTTATGGAATGTCTACTAAGTGGTTCCATTTAATGGGGCATTGATTTGAGTGTTCAATCTATTTTTATTCTTTATGAAAGTATTTTTTTGCTCTATTTGCTTTCTTCAATTTATACCTTACGGCGTTTCCTTTGCAACATCTGATGCAAATGCTAGTTTTATTTATTTTTATTTTTATGTAGTTTGATCTAGTCAAAATGTTCACAAGATAGGACATTATGACATCTAGGTTGAAGAGCCACAATGTAGACTCAAAATAGAATATATATATAATATTATATAATATATATATATACATATTAATATAAGGTTACTTAATTATATTATTAATTGCATTAACTACTACAAGACCTAAATAATGTATTTTTATGTTCTATATTAAATAACATAAATTTTAATGTCAATTATTCATATATCTCTATATTATATAAAACAAAATGGAAAAAATAAATTAAAATATTTCCAATAGTGTTATTATTTTTCATTTATATTATTTTTAGGTATATATTTTAGTTAACTTTCACTAAAATATAGTAAATCTTTGTTAGAATTGTAAATTTAAGTAGTCTAATCTACACAAGTGTTGAAGACAATTTCAAGACATTGTATCCATTTATGCATTCAAAAATACAATTTAAATAATGAAAATTACGCATGTTATCTGTTAAATTTTGTTGAGGACTACATTTTCTTCAAATTTTACACTCTAAAAAAACTACATATCAAAAATTTAATTTTTCTTAACATTTAATAAATCCACAATTAAAAAAAATCATATTAATATTTATAAAATACTATATCTTTAAAAAAAAATGCCATATACTCACGAAAAAAATTAAAATAAAAAAAAAAAAACAGTTTATATAATACACCATTAAGAAACAGATCATGAAACATGAAACTCCCCGATTGGTTTCGTAGCATTTTTTTTTATTTCGGTGAACATATGTTCATCCATTAATTTTAATATACTTGTAATTTATTAAGTTGGGTTAGTTTTACTTCGATGTCATATCTTAGCAAGATTTTTAAAAGTACGTTTGAAATTTTAAAGTGGATTAATCCTGAAGTTACAATTCGTAAATTTATCTTGACTATTTATTTAGATTTAAACATAAAATTATTTTATTTAAAAAATTAAAATTATAGAATTAAAAAATATAATTTATATAATATATATATATTATATATATATATATATATATATATATATATATAATATATATATATACTCTTTAATATATATATATATATTCTTTTATGTATTATAATATAATTTACCATAGCCAGTTATTCATAATTATTATAAAGAAAAAAATTAAAATATTTAATAGTGTTATTATTTTATTTCTATTATTTTTAGGTATATTATTTAGAACTTTCACTAAAATATAGTTAAAGCTTGGTTTTGAATTGTAAATTTAAATATCTACTACACAAGTATTGATGTATCTATTATACATTTCAAAAATATAATTTAAATAATAAAAAAATACACATTATTATATGTAAATTAAAAAAAAAAAAATCAATTTTTCTAACACTTATAAAAATCCATAATTAAAATAAATCAATCTACATTAATATTTATAAAATACTATTATCTTAAAAAAAATTAACATATACCTAACATTAAAAAAAACCATGAAGAAATTGAAAGAAAATAACATTATTATATAATACACCATTAAGAAACGGATCGTACAACATGGAACTCCCCGATCGGTTTCGTAGCCTTTTTATTTCTGTGAATATATGTTCATCCACTAATTTTAATATACTTGTAATTTATTAAGTTAGGTTAGTTTTACTTCGATGTCATATTTTAGCAAGGTTTTTAAAAGTATGAATAATGATTTAAGTATAACTAATGGTTTATTTCTATTTCTAAATGTAAATTTTAAAATTTCCATTATTTAAAAAATGAAAATTATTGATAGAATGTGAATATTTTTCATGGAATATATGATACAATTCATAAAATCGAGAGTTTCCAAACTGTTTTTCAATTTCCTACCTCTTATTTTGTTCTGGGTTTACAAATTATCTAGATTACAAACCTGCTTTACAAATTATCTTCGTTACAAATTACAAATTATCTGGACTACAAATCTCCACTTTTGTCTTGGCTTTACAAATACTCTGAATTACAAATTTCTGGATTACAAATTACAAATGATCTGGATTACAAACCTCCACTTTGGTAGTGGCTTTACAAATTATCTGGATTGCAAACCTCCACTTTTGCCTTGGATTTACAAATACTCTGAATTACAAATAACATGTACTTATTTTTATGGCCGTAAACATTTGTCAACCATTTAATTTCAAATAACATGTACTTATTTTTATGGCCGTAAACATTTGTCAACCATTTAATTTCACTTCACTGATTATAACTCTGCTAAATTAGCTGAACTATAAATAATGGTAAATTAGCTGCAAGTATGAATAATGGTTTAAGTATGACTAATGGTTCCTAAATTTTAACTCAGGAATAATTATGTGTAACATGAATCACATGCCAGAGGTATGAAATGGAGAAAATGATGATCGTTGATATTCTTTTTTGAGCGATGGATACACCACCGCCGACAAATCTTATCTTCATCGTCGGGAGTGTGGATTTCTATTACATTTTTCAGAAGCTCTGGCAGAGATCGTATAACATTTTCTTGGTCTGCCTACACATGAATCACAGGCCAGAGATATGAAATGGAGAAAATGATAATCGTTGATATTCTTTTTTGGACGATGGATACACCACCACTGACAAATCTTATTTTCATCGTTGGGAGTGTGGATTTCTGTTACATTTTTCAGAAGCTCTAGCAGAGATCATATAACATTTTCTTGGTCTGCCTGTCTGCAGGCCAACATTTTCTTGGTCTGCTTGTCTACAGGCCAAATTGGTACATTCTACCGAGCTTCCCCTTCCCATAGAATCTAGATCAATCAATATATCAAATGATGATACATTTTTCCTATAGTGATTGTAAGTGTCTCTTTTCTGTCAATGGATTCTACAATAAACTAGGACATTGCCTTGAAAGATTTGAATGCAGATGCAAAAAAGCAGCTTACAATGAACAATGACAGTGGGAGAAACATATCGCTAGTGATATTTGTTCAAACCAAGAATGAAAATATGGCTAAGTTGTGAGCGTAGGCAAATGTGTGGACAGCCAGGGTTCAGTAAGATGAAATTAGTGAAGGTTGAAAAAAAGTGTAATATGCAAAGTCAGAGAGGTAATATCACAAATTTATAATTGCAAACATGGTTGACAGAGCCAAGGGGGTCATTTTTGCTGGGTGTTTTGGTCACCAAAATGCAATGTAAAAAGAGGACAAATTCACTAGGATTGGATCCATGATTTTACTGAGAATTTACCAACCAAGTCGCAACAAAAGGGAACACATTTTTAGGTGGTAAGGAACCCATAAAATCGTTGCATTGAAGGGCCATGAAATGCCATTGAAAGAGGCACGATTTCGCTGGGGAAGCAGCAACCAAAACACAGTAAATTTTAGCACGAATTAGCCGTGGAAATTGGTATGATTTCACTTGGTAAAAGGCTCATCGAATCTACTGTTTGAGGGGCCATTAAATGGCAATCGTTTCTGCAATTATTTGTAGAGAAAATTGGAAGAGACACAAGTAAAAACTAAGTTCGAAAATAGCCAAGAAAATGGCTAATCTAAGAAGATCATAAATGTGCCAGAAATATGAAATTTTGTTCAAGTCAATTTGGCGTATGGTTTATATGGGTTTCAAGTCTACTAGGTGTATATTGTGCATTGGTGAAGCTCACCACCAGGGAACCACCCCCACGCAATTCTACTTTTGGTTTTTGTCATTCCACTTTCCGAATCTCAACCAGCACACCGAGAGAGCCAACAAGCAAATATCCAGGTGTTGAAAAATCCAAGCATGTCACCAAGAATCAAACATTAAGTGTGTGCCAAGAAAGAAGAAGTGCGCCCACGAAGAAAACTCGTGAATATCAAATGCACAACGCATCCAATAAAGAGATGAACACATTTCAATATATACGTTTTAAGAAATATTTTAGTGTTGGAACTTGGCAGGTTCATGCTTCTTCGTGAGACCAATATAAATGTATTGTTTCAATGTCATTGGTGGCAGATTTATGCAACATATTTGATCATTTAAGTTTAACAGATTTGCCTTTTCTTTTCCTACAAAGAATTTGCTCTTTATATGTGCTGGAGTTATTGGGATATTCTTTAGGAACTAGCAGGCATGAAAATTTATATTTTTAAATCCCTAATTCTCCTTATCATTTGCAAATTGTTCGTTTGCATCTATGCTCAGAGAAGACAACTTAGCTTCAGAACGTTTGTAAAACAGAAAATGCAAATTTTAGCAAATATGGAGGTAATAGTAAACGCCCTGTGGTGTCAGAACAATGTTTTCTTGGGTTTCTTTTGAGCAATAGCATTAGAGAGCCTTATATTGGTGAGGGACCTTTAACCCAACACATTAGTGGCTTCATACAGGTGTGATTGGAGGTGCTCATCTTTGTAGGCAGAAGAAAAGAATGTCATTGATACATTTGTGATTATTGCTTTCAACAGAGCTCTCTAGAGTGTTATCAATCCCAGGTCTGGCATTTACAAAATGTGACTCAGCTCTTAAAAATGAGGTAACACTCTCTGCATTTGTAAAGAAGAAGGAAAAATTGAACACTTGTTTCTGTAATGGCAGAGTATGGATATGTTGTTTGCATGATATCAAGGGAAATATCTTATTCAACTGATGTATTCCTTACCTTCCTGTGCTATTCGTAATCGTGTTGTTAAGATACTTGATAATTTTCTTATGCACAACACTCATGTGAAATTTTCTAATAGTGATTTCTGGTCAAGTTTCCCAACAGATCTATTTGTACCCTGAATTGCAGTCACTATTTTATCATAGAAATTTATACTTGAAAAGTACTGATCTTACATTCATAATAAGGCCTCATGCTAATTGGAAATTAGTCTTGAATCCCTACAAATTAAACAATTTAATTTATGGCTCTGTAATGAATGTGAGGCATATATGTTCATAGCAATGAGATGGAATAGTGAATGGATGGGCAAGCAATGTTCTATTTGGACTTCGTTTTATGATTGTGATATTGTCGATGGCAACTAGATTAAACTTCCTCATTGGTCATATCAAAGATCCCTTGGGAATATGTTTTATTGCCAAATAGAAGTAGATATTCTATACTTTTAATTAACTAGTCATTCACCAGTGGAGAGAACTCAAGGATGTATCTTCTTACAATCCTTAGTTTTGGTATTGAATTCACTGGTCAAAAGGACATTTTCGAGAGGCCAATCATGATTCCGACTACAAACTTAGTTACATTGCAAGGTTCAAAGGATGACGCATTTGTTATATGTTTGTCTCAACTTGCTTAATTTTGAGAAGCTTGACAACATGTTATAGAAAGGATCAAGAGCATTTGTAGACCCATGGACCTTAGTAATTGTATATATGTTAACGCTGCATTGAGATATTGGGGTTGTGAAATTCAAGCTAGAGCTCACGTATATGGTACATTCTACCCAACTTCCCCTTCCTATAGAATCTAGATCAATCAATATATCAAATGATGATACGTTTTTCCTATAGTGACTACAAGTGTCTCTTTTCTGACAATGGATTCTACAATAAGCTAGGACATTACCTTGAAATATTTGGATGCAGATGCAATAAATCTACTTACAATGAACAACGACATTGGGAGAAACATATCACCAGTGATATTTGATCAAACCAATAATGAAAATATTGCTAAGTTGTGGGCAGAGGCAGATGTGTGGACAACCCGGGCCCAGTAAGATGGAATTAGTGAAGGTTGAAAAAAATGTAATATGCAAAGTTAGAGAGGTGATATCACAAGTTTACAATTGCAGACACGGTTGACAAAGCCAAGAGGTTCATTTTTGCTGGGTGTTTTGGTGACCAAAATGCAGTATAGAAAGAGGACGAATTCACTAGGATTAGATCCATGATTTTACTGAGAATTTACTAACCAAGTCGCGACAAAAGGGAGAACATTTTTAGTTGGCAAGGAACCCATCAAATCTCTGTATTTAAGGGCCACAAAATGCCGTTGACAGAGGCACAATTTCACTGGGGAAGAAGCAACCAAAACACAGTAAATTTTAGCACAAATTAGCCTTGGAAATTGGTATGATTTCGCTTTGTAAAAGGTTCATCGAATCTGCTGTTTGAGGGGCCATTAAATGGTAGTGGTTTGTGCAATGGTTTGTAGAGAAAACTCGAAGAGACAAGTAAAAACTAAGTTCGAAAATAGCCAAGAAAATGGCTAACCTAAGAGGATCATAAATGTGCCAGAAATATGAAAATTTGTTCAAGTCAATTTGGCGTATGGTTTATTTGGTTTTTAAGTCAACTAGGTGTATATTGTGAATTGGTGAAGCTCACCACTAGGGAACCACCCCCACGCAATTCCACTTTTGGTTTTTGTCACTCCACTTTTCAAATCTCAGCAGCAGACTGAGAGTGGCAACAAGCAAATATCCATGTGTTGAAAAAACCAAGCATGTCACCAAGAATCAAACACAAGTGCATGCCAAGAAAGAGTAAGTGCACCCAGGAAGAGAACTTATGAATATCAAATGCACAATGCATCCAATAAAGAGATGAACACATTTCCATATATATGTTTTAAAAAATATTTTATTGTTGGAACTTGGCAGGTTCATGCTTCTTCGTGAGACTAATGTAAATGTATTGTTTCAACGTCGTTGGTGGCAGATTTATGCAACATATTTGATCGTTTAAGTTTAACAAATTTGCCTTTTCTTTTCCTAGAAAGAGTTTTCTCTTTATATGTGCTAGAGTTATTGGGATATTCTTTAGGAACTAGCAGACATGCAAATTTATATTTTTAAATCCCTAATTCTCCTCATCATTTGCAAATTGTTCGTCTGCGTCTATGCAAGAAGACAACTTAGATTTAGAACGTTTGTAAGACATAAAATGAAAATTTTAGCAAATATGGAGCTAATAATAAACGCCCTGTGGTGTCAGAACATTGTTTTCTTGGTTTCCTTTGAGAAATATCATTAGAGAGCAGTATATTCTTCAAATTGGTGAGGGACCTTTAGCCCAACGCATCAGTGGCTTCATGGGATTAAATGTTCCTCTTCCAATGGTGGCAGATTTATTCAACATATTTGATTATTTAAGTTTAACAGATTTGCCTTGCCATCGCATTCATCTCCTCCAAATTCAACTGAATTTCTTAATGTTGTCTCATTTTCTTCCTGCAACCCTTCAGGAAAGCTTCCTATTTCAACCACAATCTAAGTGAAGATGGAACGGTAGCATTAAGAATTTCTTAAATGAGTTTGCCCTTATTTTCTTATCGCTTTGGATAATAATTGGGGTTTATTAGCATATTCCTAATTATTCACTGCATATGTCTGTACACAAAGCAAGTTCGTTTGGAAGGGCATCAGTTTGAATATAAAGAGAAATTTTCCCTTATTTATTACCTATTCGGTTAGGTTGGATAAAGAACCATCTAGAAGATGGAAGCAGAATATTGAAGAAACTAGTTTTGTTTGTAGATTTTGGGAAATCCTTTAAAGACGCAAGATTCAACATCGACTAGAGAGACAATTTATTTGATATGGTTTATAAACAAATATATGCTTCTTCTAGCATGGGAAGAGCAGGTGGAGGAGCCATGTTTTGGCAGCTGATGGTAGAAGGAATGTATAGAGATGGTATGATATTGTCTTGTGTCAGAGTCCTTCCACAACATCTAACATCACTATGATGCATGTTCACTCAGGAGGATGCACAAAGACTTTATTTGTACAAATTAGTCCCCATGAAAATGACATGGGAGAAACTCTATGCTCACTGAAATTTTCCAATAGAGTTCAAGGATTAGAGCTTGGTCCTACTCGGAGGTAGCAAGATGTAAGCTTTCACTGTATATATGCTTCTGCTTGCATGGGAAGAGCAGGTGGAGGAGCCATGTTTTGGCAGCTGATGGCAGAAGGAATGAGCTCATATAGAGATGGTGTGATATTGTCTTGTCTCAGAGTCTTTGCACAACATTTAACACCAATATGATGCATGTTCACTCAGGAGGATGCACAAAGACTTTATTTGTACAAATTAGTCCCCATGAAAATGACATGGGAGAAACTCTGTGCTCACTGAAATTTTCCAATAGAGTTCAGGGATTAGAGCTTGGTCCTACTCTAAGGTAGCAAGATGTAAGTTTTCATTGTAGCATGGTCCTTGCCCTTTCTTGATATTTTTCTACCTTTCAAAAATTATCAGAGAAACATTAATTAATGTTATATGCTATTGCCTTGCAGCGTTTCCATTACAACATCTAGTGCAATTACTAGTTATAAAATACTGTTATCTTAAAAAAAAAATTAACATATACCTAACATTAAAAGAAACCATGAAGAAATTGAAAGAAAATAACATTATTATATAATACACCATTAAGAAACGGATCGTACAACATGGAACTCCCCGATCGGTTTCGTAGCCTTTTTATTTCTGTGAATATATGTTCATCCACTAATTTTAATATACTTGTAATTTATTAAGTTAGGTTAGTTTTACTTCAATGTCATATTTTAGCAAGGTTTTTAAAAGTATGTTTGAAATTTTAAAGTGGATTAATTTCCTGAAATTACAATTTGTTAATCTTTATTTTAATTATTTATGAAAACTTCAAAAGATAAAATTATTTTATTAAAAAAAAAAAATTATTTCTATAAATATAATCAAATATTTTAAAATTTATATATTATTATAAAATTAATTAAGATTTCAACATTTTCAGTATATTTTAATTCATTATATTTAATTCAATTTTTTTAGATTTAAAATAAATTAGCAATTGCGCCACATGTTGCAAAAAAATGCCCTAAGGTTGTAGCATAGAAAACAATAGCAAAGAAGAAAGAATTAAAATATTCATGCAATTTTATATTTTTACTAGAATTTATTTCTAATTATATGTTATGTTTCAATGACATTCCAACGAGGCCAATATTCTAGAATATGTTCAAAATGAAGGAAATGCACAACACCTTAACATCAAACAATTTATCAAAATACTCTTCATTAAAATTCAAGAAGTGCACCATTCCCAATTGTTATAAGTAAATGATTTAAATCAAGCATTTCATAGAAAAATAATATCATATCAACTTTAATTCACAATAATAGTTCCTGTTAGAAGATATTTAAGATAATGTATGTGCATTTTGAGTAAATTTTTAAGTCAATTCCACCATGTTGTCACAATTCTATTTTTGTGATCAAAAGTATAGTATTTTTAGGGTGGTGTTCTATGTGCACTAGTACCTATGAGGTCCAACACTATGAATGAGGTTTTGTTTTAAATATCTGTTTGTCCATAGTAAGGAAGATTTTGGAGTTTTCCTACAATAGGCATAAGACTATGTTGATGTGCTTTCCATTGGCCATGTCTCTCTTGAAATAAATATAGAGAACAAGAAGGACCAACAAGAACTCATTCCAGAAACCAATAGCTGAAAGTAGGAGGTTGTTGACGTCATTTCCAACTTCAATAAGCTTATAGCATTAGGAAATGCTCCTAAGAAAATAGAAATGAGACTTTTTTCACATCCAAAAAGAAAAAAAACATCTATAAAAAAAATCAATGGGTTAAAATGCCTCGAAGCTTTTAAACATCATGTAAGCTCCTCGCATGATCAACTTTGTAAGAATAATTCTAGAAGAGTTGATGTTGCATGGAAAGGAAATGATAGTTTAATAGTTGGGTCTATTCACACTGCAGGCAATCTAAATGCACCGATGTTAATAGTGGTCGAGACTTGACATTGGAGGAAAAAGCTCTAGACAAAACAATTTTGTGGTTAGCAACAACAACTAGTAACCCAAATTATTGTTGGATTCAAAAGACCCATAGTTCTTGTGATCATGTTTGGGGGTCCATTTGATATAACATTTGCAAAGGATGATATTTTTTTTTAGGTATTCTTTGGTTGGGCTATCCAGGAGAAGATAATGGAGTAGCCACTGCATATGTCATATTTAAAGCATACAATCTAGGTAATATTTAAAACAAAATCTCCAGTTTTGGGTACCTTATCAAATAGGTCATCTTAATTTTTGAGCCCCAAGGGTTAGTTCAAGTGATCTAGATTTAGATATGAAGTTCTTTGATATTGTTGGTAGTTTTTGCTTCTCACAAGTTTGAATTTTTCCGATTCCCTTGGGGAAAGGCCCTAGAATTAGGGACAATGGATATCCTAACTTACCATCCACAAAATGTGGGAAGTGTTGGGTGTGGAGCCTGATTATCTTCTGTATTCAAAGGTATCACCGCATTGGACCCTAGTTTGTAATGGGATGGAAAAGTTTCCCGTAAAATATACGTTGCACAGGGGGTCCAGGGGGGGCAGTTGTGACCTTTCGTAGCCCCCCCTGGTGGGGGGATTGGGGATAGTGCCCCCAAAGCTAAAAATAGATGTAAAATAAATGTTGTATTTTCGTAATCAATCTAGGATGTGCATTAGGCAAAGATCTGATGGTAGAAGTTATGTTTAATTTAGGGTTTTTTGCCTAATAGGCAACCCCTCGCTATATATGGGGAATTGTATTGCGTCTATGTAGATCTGTATGCTGAGTGAGGAAGAGATAGGAGATTGAGAGTGAAGAGGGAATTACAACAGATCTACTATAGGTTGTATCTCTTTAGTTTGCTGGGTAATATAAAAGGAAGGACTGGTTGTTTCTCCGTGGATGTAGCCCAAACTGGGTGAACCACGTGTATCTGTGTCTCTCTTGTTTTACGTGTTTTCTATGTTTATATTTCTGCAATATTTTACGTGTTCCATTGCTCTGTAATATATAATCTTCTAATAGGAAGCACTTTGTTTCTTGAGATTTCATGCCCTAAAATTAGGTCCAATGGTTTATTTCGTGGGAAAGTACCATGTTTAATTTCCTGTGCTTTCATTCCCTAGAATTAGGGCCAATGGTTTACCCAATTTACCATCCAAGAAATAGGGGAAATACTCTTTTTCTTGAGCTTTCATTCCAAGTAAAATAGTCATCTTAGTTTTTGAAATCCATACACATCAAATGTTTCTACAACTTTTGGGACCACCCATACTAGATTTCAGTGCAAATCTATTTATTTTTTCAATGCCTATATGAATGCATAGCAATTGAGGCTCAAATCTCTTCCTGTTGTAGGTGGAAAACTTCCTATGACTTGGTATCCATAGGATTTTGTTCTCAATGTCCCCTTGACCAACATGAACATGAGGATTAATAATGCGATAGATTACCTTGGACGTACTTACAAATTCTATAGTGAAAAGGTTATTTAGTACCCGTTTAGATATGGAACGAGCTATACAAAATTCAACCACGATCTAGTCAAAGTTCCTGAACTAATCTTTCTTCCTCTAGGTGCATGTTCTCAGATGAAATCAAATTCTTGTGAGGCTCTCAGTTAACCACCATCCTCATTCCAAACATTTAACAACTTGTATTTCTCTTTGGTTCATGTATTTTTCATCCATCATCAGCAATGGAAACTAAAACGATTGTGCCAAGCACATGAGTAGTAGTTGCTACAATGACTCCTCAAGCTCCTCTCCCTACAAATCCACTCCAAAAAAACTTGCATTCAGTTCCATAACATTTGCATTTTAGTGAACATGTGCATGTACCTTTGGGGCTTCCTGTGTCATTAATAACACATTGTTCATGGGTGTAGAGGCAAGAATAGAGCGATGATAATTTTCCCAATATAGATTGACCCATGCATACCATTGCAGATGATATCGCTTGCCATAATGTTATCTTGGGTCTTGATTCCCTGAACCTTTGGTCCATATCGATTCTCAATTTGATCAATGCATAAACTTTAGACGTAGGCCACCTCTAAGAATGTAGGTCCAGTTTTCCTCTTTCAACCTTATTCTAATCCTTGTGAACTTTAGGAAGCGATGATGTTGATATCATCCCAGGATCCGAATTAAAATTTTGGCTTCTGAGTTTCTTAAAAAATTCAATAATGGCCTTCTACTAGCTTGATTGAAGAGTATGCTCCTGTGCACGTAGCTTAGTTTCCCTGTTCAATCTAGCCATCTCCTATTTCTTCCAAGCTTCTTATATCAACTTCATTGCCAATATTTGTATCACGGCATAGAATGTGTAGCTCTTGCCACTCTGTTTGTTCATTTTCCCATCCATATTTTTCTTATAGTATTTATACACATTCTCAATTTTTTCCTTGCACTTCTTTTCACTTATGTGGAACCTGATATCTTCAAGATTACTACACATAAATTAAAATAATAGAGCCAGGATGTGATGCTAATGCGTGATACACTACGAGCGACATTCCATGAATATATAATTCCATATTCGATGACTATATGACTATAAAATGACAAGGTTGGAAATATTATTCTTGAGCACATGATGATGTAATGTAGATGTCAAATGTCCTAAATAAGATTATCTAGACGATTCATTCGAATCCTAAATTCTAAGAAGGATCTAAACTTAAACATGTAAACTTCAATATTAAAAATAACATGGATGGTCATTTCGTCTTTGTGTTATGCCTAGTGTGAATAGTCTTCATTAGTGTTACAAAAAGGATCAAAAAGTTGAAACTTTATTTCTCGAGGCTGCAGAGCACTTGGCTTCTATAGGTCTATAATTAAAAAGAGAAATGCAGTAAAATTATCCTAATAGGGTTGTCAAACAAATGTCTGGAGGCACACAGAAACAAAATATATGGCTATATTAGTTACAAACAATTTACAGTTTAATTCAGTCATGTACCCCAATATAAAAACTACCCACATAGGTTGGCTATGTGATTTCTTGAATATTTGTAAGGTGCATTTCCTATTGCAAAAATGCAGGTTTTCCATGAGCCAAGTACAATGTCAATTCAGTATACATGTTCTTCATTTCTTGGATTCTGACTATTGTTCTTGGAGCTAAAATATATGTGTTAGAAACTAACTTGAAACAATATTTCCTGGACTAAAATTAGAACTTCTCCTTAAACAAGGGGTTGTAATTGGATTCAAGCTTGAAATGGAAACCCTAATGGAAAAAGGTTCAACAAAGAATTTGGACATTCTTAAATGATAATTATGGTGAGATATTTTAGAGTAAATGAGGACATGGATGTATCTAAAAAATCATAACTACTACATAGGAGAGCAAAATTTTACCGTGACATTATTTCCCACAATGGTTCTTTTATGTTGGAAACCTTAGAATTGGCACATATACACCTAAAGATATGTATCGTTGGGGTTTGAATATTTTGATTTTTTCCTGAATATTTTAACAAAAGAGATATGGTAGAGAAATCCACATAAAAGAAATTGTTCTCTTTTTTCAATTCAGTAGACCAGTTTCACCATATTTTAAGATCTTCAAGCTAGAAGTTTTAGTTCACAATGTCAAAATACGTACGGAATTCTCTAGCAACCCTTTATTGATAATCCTTTCATAACACACTTTTGAAACTCTATCATGGACTTGAAAACCTGCAAGGTTTTTATTCTATACTAGCATTGTATCTTTTGTGTGCTATCCATTTTCATGTATTCAAACAAGCCCACATGAATAATATGTGTCTTGTTTCTCTTGCAATTCATGATTGGGTCCTACCATCCTCATTCCAAACATTTAACACCTTATACTTCTCTTTGGTTCATGTGTTTGTCCTCCATCTTCAACAATGGAAACTAAAATGACTATTCCAAACACAAGAGTAGTGGTTGCAATGACTCCTCAAGCAGCTCTATACAAAATCCACTCCAAAAAACTTGCATTCAGTTCCATAACATTTACATTTGAGTCAACATGTTCATGTACCTTTAGGGCTTCTAGTATCATCAATAATGTTGTTCACGTGTGAAGAAGAAAGAACCAGTCGATGAATGTTTTCCCAATACAGCTCAAGCCATGCATGCAATTGCAAATGAGATATCTTCTCATAACGGTATATTGGGTCTTGATTCCCTGAAGCTTTGGTCCATATCACTTCCTAATTTGATCAAATGTATAAAATTCAGACTTATTCCACCTCCAAGAATGTAGGTTAAGTTTTCCTCTTGTAGTGTTATTCTCATCCTTGTGAGCTTTAGGAGGTGATGGTGTTGCTATGATCCCAAGATCCAACTTAAAATTTTGGCTTCTGAGATTCTCCAAAAATTCAATAATGGTCTTCTCCCAGCTTGATTAAGGAGTTTGATCCAATTCACGTAGCTTAGTTTTCATGTTCAATCTAGCCATTTATTGTCGCTTTGAAGTTTCTTCTCTTATGAATCTATCCTGGTCTCTTTTCTCTATTATTTCCAAGAATTTCTTTTGTTAATTCTCCTTCCATTCCATCCAACATTTTATCATTTTCTCCAGCAAACCCTTAATAGAACTCACGCTTTGTTTCCTTTTTCTCCTTTCCTTGTTAATTAGCAACACTAATTTTTATTTCTCTAAATCGTCTTCTGTAAAAGTACCATGAGAAGACAAATTTTGTCTTGTGTTGCGAATTGTCTATGTGGATCATGGCAAAGTTGTTTCCTCTTGTAATTGGTTAATGTTGTGCATCAATACAAAACTAGAATTTCTCACATCACCTTCATTGCCAATATTTGTATCACTACAAGCTCCACTATTGGAACCAATTTCAATACCACCATTCTTCACATAAACTCCAACATAAAGAGATTCGATCTTACTGTAGGACTTGTAGCTCTTGCCACCTTTTTTGTTCATTCTTCCATCCCTAGTTTTCTTGTAGTATTTATACACATTCTAAAAAAATTCCTTGCACTTCTTTGCACTTTTTTGGAACCCCATCTTTGCAAGTTTATGGCACATAAATTAAAATAAAATATTTAGGATGTGATGCTAATGTGTGCTACACTATGAGTGACATTCCTGAATTTAGAACTCTAGATTTGATGAATATATAACTATAAAATGACAAGGTTGGACATAATATTCTTGAGCGCACAACGATGTAATATAGATGTCAATTGTCATGAATAAGAGTACCTACACAATTCATCTCATTAATTCCCATAAGGATCCAAACATAAAGTTGTAAACTTCAAGATACAAAATAGCATGGATGAGCATTTTGTCTCTGTGTTATGCATGGTATGACTGGTCTTCATTAGTGCTATAGTAAAAACAAAGAGTTGAAAATTGATTTCTCTAGCCTACATAGAACCTGGTTTCTTTGGTTCTTCAATGAAAATGAGTAATGCAGTAAAATCATCCTAATTGGGTGATCATACAAATGTTGGGCATTACACAGAAAAAAAAATATATATATGGCTACATTAGACTTGTTTATTGGATTGGCGAAGAAAAGATCCAAAGGATTTTTTCTTTAAGATGGTTGTGATACTTAGATTTCTCTTCTTGCATGGATGTATCAGTAAAGGGATGAAGCATATTTATAATGCTTTTTTTATAAAATTAGACTCCGAATATGGATGATAACCCTATAATTTTGTACGAAGTAGATATGGAATTTTAATTTTCTTATGCAAACCTTCAAAGTAATAAAGGGAGTATCCTCTTCTAACACAGATATATGAGCAAAGGTGTAAAACATTTTAAAGGTGTAAAGCATTTTTATACTCATATTATTTTTGACACTAACAACTTACATAAAAATAAAAAATAATTAAAAAATATAATTAATAATTTTAATTATTAATAATTACACCATCCTAGATCCATTTGTTAACTAATCTGTCAAGTTTTAGAAGGGATTAAATATTTTAGGCACAATTTTTTCCTCAAATTCTCCACTAGAAATTTGCACCATTGCAAGAGTTTTGATAGATCAAGAGTTAAAATAGATCTACATTAGTTCACAACAAAATTTCTATTCACTTATAAAAAATTCCATAAAATAATTGCATCACATAATTAAAATAAAAAACTTAAAGTTAAAATTACATGTAACATAGAAAAATTAAGTAAATATAATAATGAGATAAATAAGTCAAGATGAATAGAGAGCAAAGTTAGAATGTGACTATAAATGCAAGACTGTGACTATAAATGGCCTGACTCCTTATAGCTCTCACGTGGATAAAATACTCGCTTTAACTAAAATGAAATCTCGGTGTTGATAATCTTGACCAAGGCATGCATTATAATGTCAACAACATTCTTATTAATAGAGACGTGACCACTAGAGGCAGCATGCATAGATAAAGAATAAGATTTAAGGATTGCACATCATTTTACAAACCAAGTTCTTAAACATGAGATTCTTTTAGGTGAGGATGGGTAGAAACTTGTGATGTGAAGGTTGTACTAATTGATTTTTTATTATAATCAATTTTTTTTTCTTCTACCCTTTATAGTAATGGTTGGTGTCATAGTCTTAACTATGGTTGTATAGGCTTTTCTCCACTTTTACATGTTTTCTTTCTCGGTATGTGAAGTTGAATGTTACTAAAGTTAAATTACTTTTTTTTTAATAAGAATAACAAAAGGGAGACGTACAAGTCATTCGATTCTTAATGTCAAATTAATATATAACATTACAAAATATTATTAATAATGTAGATCCATCTTAAATACCGATCTAATATGAGTTGAGAGAGGTCAAATTTCTTGACGTGCAAACTTCTTTAGAGTGCAAATACAATTTGGAATTTCATTGTTTAAATTGTATCTTTGAATTCTATGAGTATATATAGGACCAAATAAACATTTTAACCATAAATATTTTTTTTCATGATATATACATAATTTTTTTATTACACGTGACATTATTTTTCTATTTTGAGCATAATTTATTTTTAATTTAAAGAGGCACTTGTCAACTTGATGGAGAGACAAGCGAACATACTTACACATCCCCACATATTAGGTTCTAGAATGAGCTTCTCAGCGCAATGCCATGACCCGACGTCCAAGTTCCAGTTATAGAAGTGGGGCTGACAAAATGACAACTTTACTGACATCCTACAGAGACTACAGAGCACTCAAAATTTGAACAACCACCCCAAGTGATCAATCCTTGAGTTGGAACCCTTTTTAACTGACCTAACACCCAAGATGTACAGACAACAAGGTGAGATTTTGGTTATAGGACTCGAACTGCACACATGGGCCTGCTTCCATGCAGTTATGACCTAATTTTCCTAGTTCTGTGCAAACGATCCTAAGAACTGAGCCACTTTTCCAGGATAGCCTCTAGAACATTGCCTAGAACTTCCTATAACTTTTTAGAATCATATTTAACATGACAAAAAACAAAAATTCTAATCATTCAAAATTACAACAAGAACTTGACCCTATATTTCCTATAACACTCTAGACATTTCATGAAACATATGGTAGACATGTGAGTTACAGGTCATGAATGCATATCTAGTCCTAAATCTATGAAATTCATATGAAAATCACCTAGAATGTCTAATGTCTTCCCAACTAGTTGCAACAACACTTGTTAGCTCATGCATTCATCAACTATTCAAATACTTATTAAATCATGAACATGAACCATAGCTAGAGCACATCATAGAATCATGCTTATAACCGACATATAACCAGAATATTAATCATGATCAAACTACCATTAAATAAACATAATAACAAGTACAAGTTCTCGTAAATAAAAATAATAAAATAGCTCTTATTAACATATGAAAAATCCATCCAAGTCTAGGACTTCCCGTACCACTTGACCCTAGATTGAGCTTAACCAAATATTTCTTTCAGCCAATCACTACTGTGCCATATTCCAAGCATGAATGTGGAATATCATTTGATAAACCAAGGCATAAGCAACAAAGGACTTGAGAGTTTAAACCACCTCCACTGTCAAGCTACCATGATCTCACCTAAATTGGTCATGAGATCACAAACCAAACCAAGCTTGGATGCCTCATAATTTCTTTACAATGCCTTGAGGAGTTTTACTATCTCCACCCAGTTCTCAAGGGATTCCTGGAGAAAACCAATCTCCACCCCCAACCCTTGGGAATTTTCCTTAGACTACCTCACCTAGTTCCAAAATCTTCTGGCTATCCTAAGCTCAACCGAGATAAATCCCACCACACCATGGCTATCTAGGAAATGGAAATTCAAGGTTGAAACCAATGTTAAACTAGGAAAACCCCATGCTAATGATAGAACATGAACCAAATAAACCAATGCATGTACCATGAATTAACACGTCCGCTAGCAAATGACACATGGGCCTTGTTCCCTACAAAATATTCTTGATGAAGCTGTCGATCCAACCTTCTCCTTGCTTTCCTTTGCTTGTGCTTTTCCTTCTTTTCTTTCCTTTTCTTGTCTTTGCTTGCTTGCTTCCTCTTCTTGGAGCTCTCTCTATCGTAAAACTGATCTAAGCTGAAACTAACAATTGTCAACTAGTTCTCTGATGCTTTTTTATTATTAATGCCTCCTTTTTTTTTTCATTTTCCTTCAGTTTCCTTCTAATTTCCTTAGCATGAAAATTTGTATCCCTTCACCTTCCTTTTCTCCTATTTTCCTTTATTTGCATAAATAAATGTCAATTATTGCCTCTGTGTCTTTGCCAATTTCCATAGCCATAAATAAACAAAAAGTGATGCCCACTATAGTGCTTGCCCAACATTTAGCTTGGAATATGTGTCCCATGACCTTGGTATTATTTTTCCTTTATTATCCTTTATTACATGAAACTTTAACATGAGGCTATTAAAATGGTTCCCTCATGAAAATGCAAATGTAAATATTTTCACAAAAATAAAAATTAAAAAAGGTCTGAGCTAAGAGACACATATTCCATAGCTGAGGAGGTTGCTTGCTTGGGATGTCTATGGGTTTATTGTGCAGAAATAAAAATTATTTTCCAACAAACATTTAAGGGTTGGTTGGTGAGCCTTAATGGACTAGTCATGAATTTAATTACACTGCAAGAGAAGTATGTAAGCCCATGATACCTTGTACAAAACCCACAAGGAAGGCATGACATTATTTATGAGGGATTACAATGTTGAGAGTAAGGACAAGAATTCAATTCCTGTGTAGAAAAGTAAACGACGGGAATAGAAGAGGCATTCGAATGTCATTGTAGTAGTAGACAGAGGAGGAATGAGTTCTTGGAATCGTCGATTTGTGTCATGAGAATTTAGGCATTCAAATAGTCATAGAGAGAATAGCGTTTGACTCATTCATTCATTTGATCAATATTCAAGGGGATTGGGTCTTAGATTCTCGAGATATTGTGGGTTGATATACTCATATCTCGGGCCCTGTAATAATTAAGATCCCTTCAATGTTGTGGGTTGAGGAAGATATCCCTGGAGCCCTATAACAACTTGGTTTCCCTAAAGGTTGTTGGTTGACATAGATATCTCTAGACCCTTGTAACAACTTGGCTTCCCTAAAGGTTGTTGGTTGACATAGATATCTCTAGAGCCCTATAAAAACTTGTGTTCACTAGAGGTTGTGGCTTGGGATAGTTATCTTTGGAAACCTGTAAAAAATTAGGATCTCTAGCAGCTATGGGTTGAGGTAGTTACCTTTGGAGCATTGGAAAACTTGGGAAGAGACCAATCGTTGTGTTAGTACCTATGGAAGTAATTCCTAAATATTTATTTTTTTATGCCATTGGTTTTTGCAATGGATTTTGGACTTCATGGGAAGCAGGTGAATTTCTGGTACTATCCTTGAGGGTGGAGGTGTTAAACATTTGGATTCCCTATGTTGAAGAAGGTTTTAGTAGGAAACGGGTGGGATTAAGGAAAGATATCCTTTGGAGTCCCCGTTTGAACTGGAAAATGGTGTTTAACCCCTAAAACAAGCCCCTTAGTATCAAAAATATGGCTCGGGGCTAACAACTAAAAGTAAATTTAGTTGTAGTTTCTATGTTTGGGTGGAGATTCATTGTCCCAGACTTAATTACCTATATTTCTATTTTAAATTCACGATAAGTCTATACACTTGTATCTTGTATCAATGTATGTATTTGTTATGTTTAACTGGTAAATATAATCTGCATTGACTTCTTGAAGCAAGAATAATTTAAAATGGTAATTTGGAAATAAAATAGCTTGTGCAATAACTCTGGTGGATTTACGTTTAGCTATGTTTCCCTGTATGGACATAGATATGTGTATATGTATATCTCTGTGTGTGTGTGTTTGTAACAACGCCATAAGAATTAAGTGTTCATACTGGGGTAATGGTAATTTGTAAATTATGGTCACTATTTGTTGGATTCAACATTCCAAGTAAATTTATTAGAGTTGTGTCTACAGTGAACCATGTTATGGGTCAACCCATGCCACTATATGTGGAATATAAAATTATGTACCTATATTCATGTTTGTCATTTTCACTTGTTGCTTTAGTAATGGAAGGTCAAAAGAAGGCCTTAGGTTACCATCTTGTGCCACATTGGATGGCGGCGTGGAGGGAACCATAGCTCAGAGGGATGTGGTATTGAGCCAACATTGTGGAATGGAGGAAGTCGATGAGGCAGGGCCCTATACATGGCCTATGGCATAACTGAAAAGACCACCATCAATTTTGGAAAGCTCGATACTACCTCCAACAACCCCCTTTGGAGGTTTTAAAAATAAGGTGGGAGGGTCTTTGAATGATCACGGGTTTTCGATCCAATGATTAATGGTGTTATTTTACTGCCCATTCCTGAGAGTGACCTCCTCTTAACCTCGACATTTCGTAACTACTTTCAACATCTGCACTTTCCAGATGTGTCGAGATCCTCCCAGAAGTTGCATGCTTCTTATAGGGTGTTCAGTGGGGTCGGAGATCAATGGCAGAGGATCACCGTCGATGATCTGATAGTGTGCACACTCCCCTATGTGACGTGAGTGGAGATGGGACCCGCTGTGCACACCATTGATATACATTTCATGATCAATGACTGAGATTGTATCGTACCCCCTAGTGACGCCAACATGAAGATGATCTCCACACAAATCATTGATCCTCCCGAGCTAATCATAGTCTCAGATTTGTCATTGGATGGTGGTGTTCATGGAGTGGGGTAGTGTGGCTAATTCCTATTGGTTCTAAGAGTTAATGGAAGGTGTGGTCCACTAGTTTGGGTACATGGCATCACCTCATATTTATGTACACATAGTTGTGTGTGTGTGTGTGTGTGTGTGAGAGAGAGAGAAAGAGAGAGAGAGAGAGATTATAAAGGGTTACTAAGGCTAAATCAAGAGGAATAATTGATAAGGATTATAAATAAATTTATATAAATGACTAAAGAAAAAAGAGAAAAGGAAAAAAAAAAGTATATGTATTATCTGATTCCCTAACCGCATTAGAGGAATTGGATATGAAGTAGTGACCATCCCACTGGGAAAGTTAAGGTGAGGTGGTGTGTTATAGTTGGAAAGGAATTTGCTGTAGAATTTTTATGGGGGAGCTATTTATTACAAAACACCCCATGCAACATAAGCTCAACACTACAACTTGACATATCCTTAATATCAAGGGTTTTCTTTTTAGTCTCAGTGTCATTCTTCTTGAATATGGTGGTTGAATAGCTAATAAATAAAACAACACCAAGGATATCAACAATGGAGTTATTAGATAGCTTGATACCTCATAGATAGGAGTAAGTTTTAATTTGTGGTTTGCAATCAAATGTCCATCCTCAAAGAATGGTTCTATCATCAAGTTATTATCTAGAGTTATTTCCCAATCATTTTCTAAGTGGTTGTAACCTTTGTTTATATGTGTGATGATCCCTTTAGAGATTATGCAAAGTTTACCAATTTTTATGGAAGGATGGAATTTTATTACTTGCATATTGAAACATGTAATTCCTATCTCACTATTATCTCTATAAATAAATCAAAGCTAAATACCTATCCAATTCCCTCAGAGTTCATGAAACCATACAGTTCACCCTTTGAAATTATTCCGACTTTGATTATCCATGAATGAATGTATGGATTCAAAAATTTCATAAGAATTATTTTTAAAGGTGTGTCATCTATTTGTAATGGTCGCATGATATAATGGCGTACAATAGTGTGTTGTTTTGGATCGCCAATAATATCTTCTTTTAGAGTGAACACTTAGAGATTAGTCACTATAACAAGCCAATAAAATAGACCAAATCATGGTAGTTAGTAAGGAGGGTTTCATCAAATTTTCACTAATGTAAAACATACTCAATATTTGGTTTACAAGAGATTTTTCGGCGTAAATCACAAGATCTGTCATTTGTCGACGCGTTTCGAACCAACTAGTGTGGTTCATCATCAGGACAAGTTGAAGAAACAGATCCAGCTTAGCATGTTAAATAGTTTGAGCAGAGTCTCCAACCGCTAAATTGATTAACGACTAATTTTGACTTTAAGACCCAGGTCAAATTTTT
>APFE030441551.1:3482-29262 GCA_000404065.3 Pinus taeda | reverse complement strand
TTGACCTGGGTCCTAAAGTCAAAATTAGCCATTAATCAATTTAGCCATTGGAGACTGTGCTCAGACTATTTAACATGCTAAGCTGGATCTGCGTTTTCAACTTGTCCTGACGATGAACCACACTAGTTGGTTCGAAAAGCGTCGACAAATGACAGATCTTGTGATTTACACCGAAAAATCTCTCGTAAACCTGATATGGATCACAGAAGCCTCAATTCAATAATACTCAATATTTGTCTGTAATAATATGTATTTGTTGTATTGAGTAGATCTACAATAAAATATATTTATTTTATTGAACGATCCATTTTCAATTTTGCTTGATCAAATAATTCGCAAAGGTCAAAGAAAACAAAGTATTAGTTCCATGAGAGAGAAGAATGAATATAGTTCTAATGTACAATGTTTGAAGTTTAAAATTTGTATGATAGGCATGATTTCATGTTAACCATTTTGAATCTTTGTAACTGACTTTTCCATTAAGATTGATGAAATTATATGAAAATGATTCTTTAGAAAATACTAAAATGTTCACAAAAACAAATTTCATATAAAGAGTATTTACACATCAATACATTAGCAAAAGTATATACAATTGGTATGAATGAGAGAAAATGATGAAATTCATTTTGCACGTACCATTTCTATATATATATTTTTTCTAAAATCTAGATAAAGGAGCAAAGATTCATACACTCATAAGTGATATAATAATGAGCTTAAGACTTAAAGCTTGTATATTTGAAGGAAGAAAAAAAAATATGTTTATGCTACCAAAAATAAACAAACAAAATAACCTCAACCTAGAGAAGCACATTTAATTCTAAAAATTAATCAATCTAAACATTAAAAAAAAAAAATCTAACATTTCTCGTTTTGTTGTTAGAGATTATAGAATTTCGATGATTCATAGACCTTCAAAGTTCTAACCAATGATGAAAATCTCCATGATCATAGATATAATATGTATATGGAATAGAGCTGAATGCACTGCATTGCATGAACCTGATATAAGTTGGTGCCTTAATTGTTTAAAGCATGTGATAATAAAAAATATGTGGAATGAATTCAATTGCAATTAAATTCCTAGTTGATTGTTCAACACAAGAAGTGAGGCTAATCAAGATAATCAAGTATCAATA
The DNA here is from genome assembly GCA_000404065.3 of Pinus taeda. Lineage (NCBI taxonomy): Eukaryota > Viridiplantae > Streptophyta > Pinopsida > Pinales > Pinaceae > Pinus > Pinus taeda. Next base: position 28,120 of record APFE030441551.1, on the reverse strand, counting down.
TGTGGAATAAAGTCACGATCCCTTAATTTTTCAAAAAAAGCAACATTTAATTACCTTGATTGTGTTTTAAACTACCATTATATTTGCACCATCCTCCAATACCATGAGGACGTCTCGTCTTGACTATTATCACATCTACCTAACTTACAAAACAAAACTTATAAAGTGGTTTATTGGTAGTGGGTGGTTTTCAATCACTTGACTTAATGGGGCATGCATTCTCCTTTTCTTATTAGATTCACATTAAAATTGTCTTCGCAATATGATCCTTGAGGAGTGTGAGAAGTCTAAAAAATATCTATACGTCCTCTAGCAATTATTGATAAATCATCATTGAGAGTTAAATCGAACATAGTGATTGAGAAATTGTTTATAAATTTAAGTAAAATTCCAGAAATTGTTTAGAATTTAACTAAAATTCCAACCTCAAAGTTCTATTTATAAGTCACTATGCTAAAGCATAAATATATGGACATTTAATTGGGGAGAAAGAAAATTCTTTTATTATTCGGAAATTTCATGACTCAAAATTACATTCAAACTTCCAAAAGAGTAATGATGAATGATCAGATATATCACATTGATTGTCCCGATTTATGGGTTAAAAGACTTCACATTCCATTCATATTTAAAAACGTGATGGTGTCCCAACCTCTCAAATCTCTAGCATGTAAACCCAAAGCTTCATCACTAGTTTTGGATATAATTCCCTTATACATTTGGGTTTTACATCATATTTGGATCGAGTTTGCTACAAAGTTTGGAGGCAAGATCATGTTGAGAAAGGAATGAACGAGGAAGCCCCGAGAAAGCTACATGGTGAGTGACATGGACATTTTTAATCCATATGAAGTTTATTGGGATGACCCAAACCAAGTTTATCCCTTAAATTCTTTTTAGGATTTATTTATTTATGTCCCCTTTTGTAGATTAATGTGTATTTGCTAAAATCACAAGTCTTAATGGTAAACTCTTTATGACTATAGAAACCCTAAAAAAAAATTAACATGTTGAAAGCATACATGTAATAAAACTCAATTTAAACATAAAGACAAAGATTTGACAAATCTTTTTTAACTCAAGGTCAGAAAACGCGGCGACCAATAGTTTTAGCCAACTGTTGTTGGGCAAAAGCGCTCTTCCACATCAAACATAGAAAGCTTGGCCACATGCATACTCCAAAATTTCAGAGTCCTATTCTTTTATATAAAATGAATTAATAATAAAGATCACATGTTGACTCTTAGAATTCCGAATGACATTGTCGTGTGTGGTATACCAAACCCACACATTTTCAAAAGGACAAGCCGTAGTTGATCGGCAAACGTCCAAATTTCGTTACACAATGAAGCTTGGCCCGGGCAACGTGGAAAAAGAATTAATTTACAATATTATATTGATGGGAACACCTAAATTGAAAATTTGGTTTTGGTTCGAAATCAGGACACGAAGATACAACGCGTAATATCATGTCATTTTCTGTACTCTGCAGAGAAAACAGTGTGAAACTATATGACATTTGCCTAGGTTGGTGATCAACCAATAAATAGTAAATTAGGTATGTACTGCCCAACTGTCCTCCCAGCTTCCTTGATGCATTATCATAAGCCAGTGCAGCTGCTTCTGCTGTGTCAAAAGTCCCAAGCCACAGCCTCACTCCTCTGGAAGGATCTCTGATCTCTGCAGCCCATTTCCCCCATTTTCTTCGTCTTACTCCGCGGTATTTACAGCTCACTGCACATTCTACATTAGAGACTGGTTCGCATAAGGCTCTGGCTTTCTTGTTGGGCACTCTTTGTTTCCTCTGGCACTTGGGTTTGCCCTGATTTCCTGCGCGAGCTGAGCAATTTAACGGTATGTGAATCTCGTGAACAAATCTCTTGTGAGAGGCTGCACTCAATTCATCGTCACTTGAGAGGTCTGTGGCATCTGGGTCATTGCAGATCACTCTGATCTTCCTTGTCAGAAGGACATTCCTCTCCTTCTTGACTGCTCTGATAGTACTATTTTTTCCGTTCTTGCGACGAGGCATCATTCAAGTTCTTTGATTATAACTCAAACAGACTGCAATCCGAATGCTTATGTTATCGTTCTTATCGTTCTTTCTTGCAGATCTATATTCCGGGAATCTGCAATCAACTTAAACAGACCGGAAACAACTATATGTAAAAGAAAATCAGAAGTCAATTTTATATTGGGTCTTGATTCCCAATATAGATCGACCCATGCATACCATTGCAGATGATATCGCTTGGCATAATGTTATCTTGGGTCTTGATTCCCTGAACCTTTGGTCCATATCGCTTCTAAATTTGCTCAATGCGTAAACTTTAGATGTAGACCACCTTCGAGAATGTAGGTCAAATTTTCCTCTTTCAACCTTATTCTGATCCTTGTGAACTTTAGGAGTTGATGGTGTTGATATCATCCCAAGATCCGAATTAAAATTTTGGCTTTTGAGTTTTTTAAAAAATTCAATAATGGCCTTCTGCTGGCTTGATTGAAGAGTATGCTCCTGTGCATGTAGCTTAGTTTCCCTGTTCAATCTAGTCATCTCCTATTTCTTCCAAGCTTCTCATATCAACTTCATTGCCAATATTTGTATCACGACATAGAATCTGTAGCTCTTGCCACCCTATTTTTTCATTTTTCCATCCATATTTTCATATAGTATTTATATACATTCTCAATTTTTTCCTTGCACTTATGTGGAACCCGATATCTGCAAGATTATTGCACAAAAATTAAAATAATAGAGTCAATATGTGATGCTAATGCATGTTACACTATGAGTGACATTCCATGAATATAGAATTCCATATTCGATGACTATATGACTATAAAATGAAAAGGTTTGATATATTATTCTTGAGCACATGACGATGTAATGTAGATGTCAAATGTCATAAATAAGAGTATCTATATGATTCACCTAATCCTAAATTATGAGAAGGATCCAAACTTAAATCTATAAACTTCAATATTAAAAATTACATGGATTGCCATTTTGTCTTTGTGTTATCCCTAGTATGAATAGTCTTCATTAGTGTTTAAAAAAGGATCAAAAAGTTGAAACTTTATTTATTGAGGCTGCAGAGCACTTGGCTTCTATAGGTCTCCAACGAAAGAGTAATGCAACAAAATTATGCTAATTGGGTTGTTAAACAAATGTTTGGAAGCACATAAAAACAAAATATATGGCTATATTAGGTTACAAACAATTTACAATTTAATTCATTCATGTACCCCAATATAAATACTACCCACATAGGTTGGTTGTGTGGTTGCTTGAATATTTGTAGGGTGCATTTCCTATTGCAAAAACATAGGCTTGCCATGAGCCAAGTACAATGTCAATTCAGTATACATGTTCTTCAATTCTTGGATTCTGACTATTGTTCTTGTAGCTAAAATATGTGTTAGAAACTAACTTGAAACAATATTTCCTAGACTAAAATTAGAACTTCTACTTAAACAAGGGGTTGCAACTGGATTCAAGCTTGAAATGGTAACTCTAATGGAAAAAGGTTCAAGAAAGAATTTGGACATTCTTAAATGATAATTATGGTGAGATATTTTAGAATAAATGAGGACATGGATGTATCTAAAAAGTCATAATTACTACATAGGAAAACAAAATTTTACCGTGACATTATTTCCCGCACCTGTTCTTTTATGTTTGAAACCCTAGAATTGTCACATAAATAAACTAAATATATGTATCGTTGGGGTTTGAATATTTGGATTGTTTCCTGAATATTTTAACAAAAGAGATATGGTAGAGAAATTCACATAAAAAATTGTTCTTTTTGTTTCAATTCAATAGACCAGTTTCACCATATTTTAAAAGCTTCAAGCTACAAGTTTTAGTTCACAACGTCAAAATACATATGGCATTCTTCACTAACCCTTTATTGATAATCCTTTCGTAACACACTTTTGAAACTCTATGATGGACTTGAAAAACTGCAAGATTTTTCTTCTATACTAGCATCATATCTTTTGTGTGTTATCCATTTTCATGTATTCAAATAGCCCACATGAATAATATGTGTCTTGTTTCTCTTGCAATTCATGACTGGGTCCTGCCCTCAGTCCAAAAATTTAACACCTTGCACTTCTCTTTGGTTCATGTGTTTTTCCTCCATCTTCAGCAATGGAAACTAAAATGACTATTCCAAGCACAAGAGTAGTGGTTGCAATGACTCCTCAAGCACCTCCCTACAAAATCCACTCCAAAAAACTTGCATTCAGTTCCATAACGTTTAAATTTGAGTCAACATGTGCATGTATCTTTAGGGCTTTTAGTATCATCAATAACATTGTTGATGGGTGTAGAAGAAAGAACAAGTCGATGAGTGTTCTCCCAATACAGCTCGACCCATGCATTCAATTACCGATGAGATGTCTTGTCATAATGGTATCTTGGGCCCTGATTCCCTGAACCTTTGGTCCATATCGCTTCTCAATTTGATCAAATGCAGAAAATTCAGACTTATTCCACCTCCAAGAATGTAGTTTAAGTTTTCCTCTTTCAGTGTTATTCTCATCCTTATGAGATTTAGGAGGTGATGGTGTTGCTATGATCCCAAGATCCAACTTAAAATTTTGGCTTCTGAGTTTCTCCAAAAATTCAATAATGGTCTTCTCCTAGCTTAATTAAGGAGTTTGCTCCAATTCACGTAGCTTAGTTTCTGTGTTCAATCTAGCCATTTCCTGTCGCTTCCAAGTTTCTTCTCTTAGGAATCTATCCTAGTCTCTTTTCTCTATTGTTTCCAAGAATTTCTTTTTTGAATTATCCTACCATTCCATCCAACATTTTATCATTTTCTCTAGCAAATCCTTAATAGAACTCAAGCTTTGTTTCCTTTTTCTCCTTTCCTTGTTAATTTACAGCTCTAATTTTTATTTTTCTAAATCTTCTTTAGTATAAGTACCATCAAAAGACAAATTTTGTCTTGTGTTTCCAATTGTCTTTGTGGATCATGGTAAAGTTGTTTCCTCTTGTAATTGGTTAATGTTGTACATCAATATAGAACTGGAATTTCTCACATCACCTTCATTGCAAATATTTGTATCACTACAAGCTCCACTATTGGAACCAATTTCAATACTGCCATTCTTCACATAAACCCCAACATAAAGAGATTCGATCTCGCTGTAGAACTTGTAGCTCTTGCCACCTTTTTTGTTCATTCTCCCATCCCTAGTTTTCTTGTAGTATTTATACACATTCTAAAAAAATTCCTTGCACTTCTTTGCACATTTTTGGAACCCCATCTTTGCAAGCTTATGGCACATAAATTAAAATAACAGATTTAGGGTGTGATGCTAATGTCTGTTACGCTACCAGTGACATTCTTGAATTTAGAACTCTAGATTCGATGAATATATTACTATAAAATGACAAGGCTGGAGATAATATTCTTGAGCACAGAACGATGTAATATAGATGTCAATTGTCATGAATAAGAGTACCTACACAATTCATCTCATTAATTCCCAAAAGGATCCAAACATAAACTTGTAAACTTCAAGATTAAAAATAGCATGGATGAATATTTTGTCTCTGTGTTAGGCGTGGTGTGACTTGTCTTCATAGTGTTGTAGTAAAACAAAGAGTTGAAAATTGATTTCTCCAAGCTACATAGAACTTGGCTTCTTTAGTTCTCCAATGAAAAATGAGTAATGTAGTAAAATCATCCTAATTAGGTGATTTAACAAATGTTGGGCATCACAAAGAAACAAAATATATGGCTACATTAGACTTGGTTATTGGATTGGCGAAGACAAGATCTAAAAGATTTTTTCTTTAAAATGGTCGTGATACTTATATTTCTCTTCTTACATGGATATATCAGTAAAAGGATCAAACATATTTATAATGCTTTTTTTATATAATTAGACGGGATGATCCCCATATAATTTTTTAGGGAATAAATATGGAATTTTAATTTTCTTGTGCAAACCTTAAAGGGAGTATCCTCTTCTCACACATATATATGAGTAAAGGTGTGACGCATTTTTACACTCATATTATTGGTGCAATGGAGCTTTTTTACACTATTGATATCGTAAAAAGAATATACTAACCTCTATTTTGTCTCGGGAATGTGACTTATTCTTCTAATCAATAAATTTAATGTATAAATATTTAAAAATAAAAACTCATTTAATAAAATTACATATTTTGATAGCCTAATAAACTAAAATTTTAAAATAATGAATTTTTTAATAAAATATTAAAACAAAATTGTTGATGTGTTAAGTGTAATTTAAGAAGGTAGGTAAACATTTTTATATGTGTCTTCAATATGTTAAATTTATAACTTGTAAAGAATTTGTAAATATTTAGATTTTCTTTCAATTAAATAATAATAAACTATTAAAAATATTTAATGTAAAGAGATACTATAGTGTCGGTAAAAAAAATTAAAATTAATAAAAAATAAATCAAAATTCAATTTGTTATATTGTAATTTTGTTTTTATTAATAAAATTATGAGTAACCTTTTTAGAAAAAAGAAAATTACAATATACATATCACATAAAAATATATAAATAGTAGCTATGAAAATATATAAGTAGTAGCTATGAGTTAAGATCCATTTTACATTATTTATTTAAAATGACCATTATGTAACCATATTTTAATTTAATTAATAAACACATAATAACAATATTTTTAACCATAGATAAGTACACCACTTTACCATAGATATTATTAACTTGTAAATAGACTTTGTTACAATACCATGGGACAATAACATGTATCATCAATACCACATGCCCAAAAACCATTTCTCATGTCACAATAAACTATTTATAAAAATATTTTATTTGAATTATATATATGTAAACAAATTATAATTACTTTTGAGATATATTTAAACCATCCATCACATTAAAATATTACAAGATATAAATAGTAGCTATAAATCTAGATCGATTTTACCAAATAAACTAAAATAATAATTTTATAACCATATTTAAATTTCATTAACAAACACATAAAAAATTAATATTTACAATATAACAAGATCTTAACCATGAATATTCACTCCCACTTTACCATAGATATTATTAATTTGTAAATAGCTTTGTTAGAATATCATGGGCCAATACCATGGCTTATCAAGACAACATGCCGAAAAATCAATTATCTTTTTACAATCAAAATATCTTATAATTTTTTATTTAATTATATTTTTGGGCCGAAGAGATAATATCTAAAAATTTTGATACTAACAACTTACATAAAAATAAAAATTAATTAAAAAAAATAAAAATATATAATTAATAATTTTAATAATTAATAATTTTTTAACTCTGAATCTATCAAGTTTAAAAAGGATTAAATTTTTTAAGTGCAATTTTTTCTTCAAGTTCTGCACTAAAAATTTGCATCATCGCAAGAGTTTTGATATATCAAAAGTTAAAATAGATCTACATTAATTTATAACAAAATTTTTGTTCACTTATAAAAAATTCCATAAAATAATTACATCACATAATTAAAATAAAAAACTAAAAGTTAAAATTATATGTAATATAGAAAAATTAAGTAAATATAATAATGAAATAAATTTACGTAAATTTATATTTACGTTAGGAAGCCAAGATGAACAAAGAGCAAAGTTACATTTACCTTACCTTTTCTATAAGACTGATTATAAATGCAAGATTGTGATTATAAATGACCTGACTCCTTATAGCTCTCATGTGGATAAAATACTCGCTTTGATAATCTTGACCAAGGGATGCATTATAACGTAAACAACATTCTTATTAGTCCCTGCGTGGGATTAATAGCGATGGATAGATCGTAGACTAGCGATTAATTAACTTTGACCAAATAAAATTTTCGGTATATGTCAAATTTAAACTAATGTTTGAAATAAAATTTTTTGGTCATATGCTTTCAAACAAACTTTTATCCAAACTTTCAACTTGCACCTCTTATTGCCTTGGAGACTGCATGATTTTGATGAAACTTACGATAATCTTTTTGAAATTTAACAAATGCATATTCTGATGAAACAAATATTGGGGCAATATGATGTTAACCAAAGTATGGTTGATATGCCACTTGTCTCGTGCATAGCTTTGTGGCACGCTGCATGTAATCACCTCATGCTGGACTCAATAGTGTCTCACAATACTACCCTTCCATTACATATGGACAACCTCTTTAACAAAAGCTTAAATTCTTATGGACTCGTGCTGTCTTCTAGATTTAAATTCCATAGATTATCTCTAACTTGACTATCCTGCACAACCTGCACAAAGGTGAGTTTTTTTTGACAAGAATGGCTTCAGAAGCGATTGAAGGTCTGCCTGTCCGGCGTTTCCATCTTCCTGTTACAGGTATTAAATCTCTCTTCTTATTGTTGGTTCTCTACTGTGTCAATCGTTTTCCCTCTTTCCAGTTTTAAGTTACAGCTAATACATAATCTTTCTTTGCAAAAACGAGAGGAATGGCTACGCATCTTGCCACAGCGTTGGGAGGCAGAACAACTTACAAGCCTGTCTCAGGACTTCAAAAACAAACGGGTATGTTTATATCTTCCCATTTGGAAGCTTTCCTCACTCAGCTGAAATTGAAAGGTGCTTCAATTTCCTTTAAAAGATTTTAGCTTAGTATTTTTGGGTAGCGCTAACTGTGACTTCTGCCTATTAATTTGGTTTAAACATGACAGGACTCACGTTGCTACCCAACTTGTCCTTCCAGTGTATTCGAGGTTTACAGTCTAAGGTCTTTTAAATTAATATCGATTCAAGCTGAGTTTTATACTCAGAGTTTGAGCTTCATATGTTATAATTAAGAACAGAGTTATATTCCTGGTTAGTCATTGTTTAAGTTTCCTTACTTTGTCGGATGTATAATCTTGAGCCACAACGGAATTGCTCTTCCTCTGCCTGTGCACGATATTGAGTTTAAGCGGGGGCGTCAGATAACTTGTTCATACTCCTCTGTTGCTATCAGGAAACGAGATGTTCATGTCGACAAGGGTGAAAGTTCAGAATGCATTGCATCTTGTTCGTTAACGGATGTGGCTCCTAGGAAGCATAATTTCAGAGGACTGAATAACAATGAGGATACTGATCCATTGCTTCAGGACACAGCGACCTCTCCTGTACACAGCCCAGAGGTAAGCACCAAGAGTTACGAGGATATTTATAAGCGAGTTATAATTTTTCAATATTTTAATATAAATGTTGCAGATAATATTTATTGCCAACTCTTCCTTTTTTTTAATATAGATGTTGCAGATAATATTTATGGCCAACTCTTCTTTTTTTTTTCAAAAAGGAAGAAAATACGCTTATTATTCTACTTTGTATCACCACATATTACATTCATGTCTTTACTATAATCTCAAAATTGTGTAATTAAAAACAACTCGTAAGCTAAAAAACAAAAAACGGAACCGAAAAGACAGAAATCAGAAGTCTATAACTGTTAATATCAGGCTTTCATATTTTGATGTCCCGAGAACGCTGGAAAGATCCATCTTCTTATCCATGCATTTGATCTTGCCAGGAACGCTGCTGCATTTGTTTTTGGATAGCCCATCTGTTACTCTATTATGTTCTCCATAGATATGTGAAAAATATATCATTTTGAATGTCTTAATCAGAAGTCTTATATATCCAGTTAGTGAGCGAAGGCAACATGAAACATATCTAATATCTAATGATCATTTTGGAATCACCAAAAATGTCAATCTCTTCTAGAAAGCCATCTCACATAAAACAGAACTTGCTCTGCCCTATTGTTAGTTTCTTCACCACTGCACCAGCTAAATATACAATATTCGCCCCACTACCAACTTATAAAAATATTAAAGCATTTACATGTAATTACTTGAAAAAAGAAGTAATTTAATTAATAAATTGAATGATTTTCTAGTGATCATTTTGGAATCACCGAAAATGTCAATCTCTTCTATAGAAAGCCATCTCACATAAAACAGAACTTGGTCTGCCCTATTGTTAGTCTTCTCACCGCTGCACCAGCTAAATATACAATATTCGCCCTACTGAAAACTTACAAATAGGGATTAAAGCATTTATATGTAATTATTTAAAGAAAAAGATGTAATTGAATTAATAAATTGAATGATTTTCTTTGGAATTCGGTAATATAATTTTTTTTAATTTGATTTTGATTTTTTATGCTTAAAATATTATTTTTAAAATATAAATTAATTTATTGGTCATTAATGTTTTTAAATTAAATAGTTTAAACTTGTATTTTTTAAAATTTATATTAATTTTTTTTATAATACTTAGTAAAACTATATTTTCATTCTCTGCAATTTCTCACTTAAAAAAAACACGATATTTCAACTCAAAATTACATTATTTCAACTACCATTACCAATTAAACTAATTAAATTAATAAAAAAAGTTGAAACAAATCCATATATTTTTAGTTAGTCTATACAGAATGAAAATATATCTTTGGTTAATGAACAGTGTTACGAGGCTCTATTTTTTTTTCAAGTTTGAGGTTGGCAGCCTAGACGGAAATGTTTCGACGTCTGTCTAAGCGTATGATTTTGAAGATTCGGCTTTTGAAACAACAGCTTCGGATTTGGCTTTGTCGGAGAGATTCTGGAACAAAGGATTATGATTCTGATTTGGCGGATGAAACAGTTCACGCTTATGATTCCTTCCAAACCTACCTACCTACCTACTGTTTAGTGAAGCAGATAGGGCAGAATGGGAGCTCAGGGCTCTTAGACAACCTACTGACCTAGATCTACTAGAGAACAGGAATGCAGTAACACAGAAAACTAAAAAGGTATTGGATCTCAAGAAAACTAACAAGGGGTCTAAAGCTACCATAGATGCAGCCATTGAAGACCTTGAGAAGACCAAGGACTCCCTGTCTAAGTTGGAAGAAAAATTCAGATCAAAGCCTTTCAGCGAGTTAGAAACCATCAACAACAACATGCGACAACGAATACCTGGGATGCCAGCAAGCCCCTGGAGTGGAGGAAGAAAGTCGGGCTGGGTCCCAGATCTCACAAGGTATAGAGAGTTGTCTTAGGGGCAGAACAAAATGCCATTTCTTTCGACCAGCCCCGTTTATCCCAGCCAGCGAGAAGCAAGTCTTGGTTCTTTTCTTATACCAGCCTCAGGTTCAACCAACTTCGGTTGATTTCTCCCAGCTCTCGGGTGAGTTCATCAAGCCATCTTGCAGTTTGAGCTATTGCTTTGTTGTGTTGTCCATCTTGCAATTTGACAAGTTGTAGGGTAGTGGGCCCAAAGAATTACACAAATGGTAAATTTGTGGGCCCACAACATGAAACGTGGTGAGTGCAAAGTTTATGGTGCATAGCAAAGCCTACCTGTTGATCTTAACTTCGCATGTGCTCAATCAGGAGTTGACTCTGCTATTATTAGTTTTACTATTGTTTTCAATTTTCTTTACTAATAATTTGTTTATATTAACCAAACCATTACCTATATTAATGCGCTTTGAATTCAATGCAATTGTATTATTATTATCTAACCTATTAAGTTCCTGTTATCATCAATACCATTGTTATCAATTTTCTTTTCTAATATTCCATTTTCGTTTTGTTATCTAACCTATTTCTTATTTCAACTAAATTTATTTGATCGATGTTATAATTTATATCATTGTTTAGTAATCGGTTTCTATTGTTTAAAAAATCTTTAGACGTGCTATCTGTTTGCAGGAGTATACCTTCGTTACGGATTGTGTTGGACACACTAATCGAGCTGCGCAGTTTGCCCAATCCAGCCTGTTGCTTTGTTTTATATGAACCTGCTCTGCGTGAGTGCTCAGACTTCTTCTATTGTTGATTCTGAGTTGTGGGTCCTTGTGTGCTCATTCGCGGTGGAATCGCCAACCTCAACCGCATTCAGTCTATGCCCATTGCTACGTTGTAATCCTCTAGCAACGTCTTTTTTCCAAACCTGTGTTTCTAGCTTTTCCAGTTTCTTGTTCTGTCTCAATCGCGCCATGTGTCCCTCCTTATCTACCTTGAGCGTTGCTGAGGCATCAATCACTATCCATAGGTCCTTCTGGATGGTTGCTACCAGTTTCAAGTAATTTTTAAAGGTTATTGAAGATAATCACGCCAACTAAAATCTACTTCTGCGTATTTCCAAACGGATTGCTTTTTGGAGGTCTGGCTTTATTTATGATGACAACGCATCCCTGTCTAACACGTTCCTTATCTTTCTCATCGAGATTTTTTATTCTATCTTCCAGACTGCATATGATTTCTCTATGAGGTGTCTGATTGCATATGATTTCTTTACGAGGGATTTGATTGGGGTAAGGGAAAAATTGACAAGGTTCTCTATGAGGTATCTGATTGCATATGATTTCTTTATGAGGGATCTGATTGGGGTAAGGGAAAAATTGAGCCCCTTGTATTTAATGGTATTGTTATTGTAATAATATCGGGCTTGTGATCTTCACTGACCCAAGTAAGAATAGGCCGCTTAAAAAACCATTTATGTAGTGGCCTGTTTTTTTGAAAAATCACTCACATGGATTAATGCTAACCGAGGACTATTTGCGCAGTGGCCTATTTCTTCGAAAAATCACTGACATGGATTAATCTCAACCGATGACTATTTATGCAGTGGCCTATTTCTTTTACATTTTGGTGTGAAGGTTCCGGGCTCTGCAAATATTCATCAGAGTTTTTTTATCAATTTTCTTTTTGAAATTGGTTGTGGTTCATCGTTTATTGAACTTGTTTACAATCTAAAACAGGTGCCCCTGTAGTCATACTCGTTGAATTCTCTTTACAGAAAAAAAGATGGATTAGAACAAACAACTACATGAAGACGCTAAACCTATCTTGCTTTTACTTTATTTGCAGGTGAAAATGATGTTTTTACACTGTGTTCAACTAAATGCCAATGTAATAGACACGTCTTATAATTTTTTTTTGAATATACCATTCAAATAAAGATGGCCTCTGGTTTATGATATTAATGTGTTTATATGTCTTATAAAATATTTATGAATCTGCAATTCAAATAAAGATGACCAAAGATGGCCTCTGGTTTGTGCAAAGGTTATGGTGCATAGCAAAGCCTACGTGTTAATCATAATTTCGTATGTTCTCAATCAGGGGTTGACTCTGCTATTATCAAATGCGTATTTAATGGTATTGTTACTGCAATAATACTGGGCTTGTGATCTTCACTGAACCAAGTAAGAATAGGCCAAACCATTTATGCAGTGGCCTGTTTTTTTGAAAAATCACTCACATGGATTAATGCTAACCCAGGACTATTTGTGCAGTGGCCTATTTGTTTGAAAAATCACTCACATGGATTAATGTTAACCGAGGACTATTTGAGCAGTGGCCTATTTCTTTTACATTTTAACCGAGGACTATTTGAGTAGTGGCCTATTTCTTTTACATTTTGGTGTGAAGGTTCTGGGCTCTGCAAATACTCATCAGAGTTTTTTTTTATCAATTTTCTCTTTCAAATTGGTTTTGGTTGTTGTTCATAGTTTATGTTCAATAAACGCTCACTTGCAAATTTGCCAGTATGCTCAAGACAACTGAGATGCAACTCAAAGAACTACACTTTCTCAACCCCGGCAGGGACTACCGCTACGACAGTCGCTCCCTTGTTAATAGAGAGGTGACCACTAGAGGCAGCATGCGCAGATAAAGACTTAGATTTAAGGATTGCACATTATTTTACAAACCAAGTTCTTAATACATGAGATTCTCTTAGGTCAGGATTGGTAGAAACTTGGGATGTGAAGTTGTACTAATTGATATTTTATTAAAATCATTTTTTTTCCTACCTTTTATAGTAATGGTTAGTGTCATAGTCTTAACTATAGTTGTATAGGCCTTTTTCTACTTTTACATGTTTTCTGGGTAAATGTGAAGTTGAATGTTACTAAAGTTTAATTATTTTTTTAATAAGAATAATAAGAGGGAGATGTATAAGTCATTCAATTTTTAATATCAAATTAATATATAAAATATTATTAATAACATAGACACATCTTAAATACCAATCTAATATGAGCCGAGAGGGATCAAATTTCTTGATGTGCAAACTTCTTTAGAGTGCAAATACAATTTGAAATTTCATTGTTTAAATTGTATTTTTAAATTCTATGAATATATATAGGACCAAATAAATATTTTAACCATAAAATTTTATGTTTTGTCTTGATATATAGATAAAAAAAAATTATTACGGCCGACATTATTTTTCTATTTTGAGCATAATTTAATTTTGTTTTGAAGAGGCACATGTCAACTCAATGGAGAGACGGGCGAGCATACTTACACATCCCCACATACTGGGTTCTAAAATGAGCCTCTTAGCTCAGTGACATGACTCGACCTCTAAGTTCCAATTATGAAAGTGGGGCCGACAACATGACAACTTTACTGACATCCTATAGGGACTATAAACCACTCAAAAGCTGAAAAACCACCCCAAGTGATCAATCCTTGAGTTGGAACCCTTTGTAACTGACCTAACACCCGAACTGTACACAAAACAAGGTGAGATTTTGGTTATAGGACTTGAACCACGCAAATGGGCCTACTTCCATGTCGTTATGGTTATAGGAATCGAACCATACACATGGGCCTGCTTCCATGCAGTTATGACCTAATATTCCTAGTTCTGTGCAAACAGTCCTGAGGACTGAGCCACTTTTCCAGGCTAGCCTCTAGAACATTGCCTAGAACTTCCTATAACTTTTCATAATCATATTTAACATGATGAAAATGCTTAACATTCAAAATTAAAATGAGATATTGACCTAGACTTGCTATAACACACTAGACATTTCATGAAACATATGGTAAACATGTGAATTACAATTCATGAATGCATATCTAATCCTAAATCTATGAAATTCATATGAAAATAACCTAGAATGTCTAATTCCATCCCAAGTAGTTGCAACAAAACTTGTTATCTCATGCATTCATCAACTATTCAAATACTTATTAAATCATGAATACGAGCCATAGCTAGAACACATCATAGAATCATGCTTATAAGCGACATATATATTAATCATGATCAAACTAACATTAAATAAACATAATAACAAGTACAAGTTTTCATAAATAACAATAATAAAATAGCTCTTATTAACATATGAAAAATCCAATCAAGTCTAGGACTTCAACGTACCACCTAACCATAGATTGAGCTTAACCGAATCTTTCTTTCAACCAATCACCATTGTGTCATATTCCAAGCATGAATGTGGAATATCATTTGATAAACCAAGACATAATCAACAAAGGACTTGAGAGGTTAAACCACCTCCATCGTCAAGTTACCATGATCTGACCTAAACTAATCCTGAGATCACAAACCAAACCAATCTTGGATGCCTCAGAATTTCTTTACAATGCCTTTAGGAATTTGCCTATCTCCACCTAATTGTCAAGGGATTCTTGGAGAAAATCGATCTCCACCAGAACCCTTGGGAATTTTCCTTAGACTACCTCATCCAATTCCAAAACCTTCTAGCTATCCTAAGCACAACCGAGATAAATCCCACCACACTATGGCTATATAGGGAATGGAAATTCAAGGTTGAAACTAATGTCAAACTAGGAAAAACCCATGCTAATGATATCACATGAACCAAATAAACACATGCATGTACCATGAATTCACACCTCTACTAGGAAATGACACATGCACCTTGTTACCTGCAAAATCTTCTTGATGACCTTGTTGATCTAGCCTTCTCATTGTTTTCCTTTGCTTTTCCTTTTCCTTCTTTTCTTTATTTTTATTTTCTTTGCTTGCTTCCTCTTCTTGGAGCTCTCTCTATCTTAAAACTGATCCAAGCTGAAACTGACAAAAGTTGTGAACTAGTTCTCTGATGCCTTTTTATTATTAATGTCTCCTTTTTTTTCATTTTCCTTCTAATTTCCTTAGCACGAAAATTTGTGTCCCTTCACCATTCTTTTCTCCTATTTTCCTTTATTTGCATAAATAAATGTCAATTATTACCTCTGTGTCTTGGCCAATTTCCATAGCCATAAAAAAACCAAAAGTGATGCACACTATAGTGCTTTCGTAACATTTATATTGGAATACGTGTCCCATGACGTTGGTGTTATTTTTCCTTTATTATCCTTTATTACATGAAACTTTAACATGAGGCTATTAAAATGGTTCCCTCATGAAAATGCAAATGTAAATATTTTCACAAAAATAAAAATTAAAAAGGGTCTAAGCCAAGCGACACATATTCCAGAGTTGAGGAGGTTGCTTGCTTGGGATGTCTATGGGTTTATTGTGCAGAAATATGAATTATTTTTCAACAAACATTTAAGGGTTGGTTGGTGAGCCTTAATGGACTAGTCATGAATTTAATTGTGCTGCAAGAGAAGTATGTAAGCCCATGATACCTTGTAGAAAACTCACAAGGAAGGCATGACATTATTTATGAGGGATGACAATGTTGAGAGTAAGGATAGGAAGTCAATTCTTGCGTAGAAAAGTAAACGACAGGAAGAGAAGAGGCATTTGAATGTCATTGTAGTAGCAGAGAGAGGAGGAATGAGTTCGTGGAATCATCGATTTGTGTCATGAGAATTTAGGCACTCAGATAGTCATAGAGAGAAGAGAGTTTGACTCATTCATTCCTTCGATCAATATTCGAGGGGATTAGGTCTTAGATTCTCAGGATATTGTGGGTTGATATACTGATCTCTCGAGCATAATAACTGGGATCCCTTGGATGTTATGGGTTGAGGAAGATATCCGTGGAGCCATGTAACATCTTGGTTTCCCTAGAGGTTGTGGGTTGACATAGATATCTCTAGAATCTTGTAAAAACTTGGGTTCACTAGAGGTTGTGGCTTGGGATAGTTATCTTTGGAAACCTGTAACAAATTAGGATCTCTAGGGGCTATGGGTTGAGGTAGTTATCTTTGGAGCCTTGGAAAACATGGGAATAGACAAATCCTTGTGTTAATACCTGTGGAAGTAATTCCTAAATATTTATTTTTTTATGCCATTGGTTTTTTCAATGGATTTTGGACTTCATGGGAAGGAGGTGATTCTCTGGTACTATCCTTGAGGGTGGAGGTGTTAAACATTTGGATTCCCTATGTTGAAGAAGGTTGTAGTAGGAAACGGGTGTGAAAGAGGAAATAGTTCCTTTGGAGTCCCCATTTCAACTGGAAAATGGTGTTTAACCCCTAAAACAAGCCCCTTAGTATCTAGAATATGGCTCGGGGCTAACAACTACAAATAAATTTGGCTGTAGTTTCTATGTTTGGGTGTAGAGTCCTTTTCCCAGACTTAATTAACTATATTTCTATTTTAAATTCAAGATAAGTCTCTACACTTGTATCTTGTATCAATGAATGTATTTGTTATTATTAACTGGTAAATATAATACACATTGACTGCTTGAAGCAAGAATAATTTAAAATGGTAATTTGGAAATAAAATAACTTCTGCAATAGCTTTATTGTGTTTGTGTTTAGCTATGTTTCCCTGTATGGACATATACATGTGTATATGAATATTTGTGTGTGTGTTTGTAACAACGCCATAAGAATTAAGTGTTCATACTCGGGTAATGATAAATTATGGTCACTATTTGTTGGATTCAACATTCCAAGTAAATTTATTAGAGTTGTATCTACAGTGAACCATGTTATGGGGCAACCCATGCCACTATACATGGAATATAAAATTATGTACCTATATTCATGTTTGTCATTTTCGCTTGTTGCTTTGGCAATGGAAGGTCAAAAGCAGGCCTTAGGTTACCAGCTTGTGCCACATTGGATGGTGGTGTGGAGGGAACCATGGCTCAGAGGGATGTGGTATTGAGCTAGCATTGTGGCATGGAGGAATTCGATGAGGCGGGGCCCTATGCATGGCCTATGGCATAGCAAAACAAACCACCATCAATTTTGGAAAGCTTGATACTACCTCCAACAACCCCCTTTGGAGGTTTTCAAAATAAGGTGGGAGGGTCTGCGAATGGTCATGGGTTTTTGATCCAATGGTTAATGATATTGTTTTACTTCCCATTCCTGAGGGTCACCTCCTCTTAACCTCGACATATCTTAACTACTTTCAAGATCTACACTTTCCAGATGTGTGGAGATCCTCCCAGAAGTTGCATGCTTCTTATTAGGTGTTCAGTGGGGTCAAGGATCAAAGGCGGAGGATCACTGCCGATGATCTGATAGTGTACACACTCCCCTAGGTTGACGTCAGTGGAGATGAGACCCACTGTTCACACCATTGATATACATTTCATGACCAATGACTGAGATTGTATTGTACCCCCTAGTGACACCAGCACGAAGCTCATCTCCATGCAAACCTTTGATCCACCTGAGCTTATCACAATCTCAGATCTATCATTAGATGGTGGGGTTCATGGAGTGCGGTAGTGTGGCTAATTCCTATTGGTTCTAAGAGTTAATGGAAGGTGTGGTCCACTAGTTTGGGTACGTGGCATGATCTCATATTTATGAACATATAGTTGTGTGTGTGTGTGTGTGTGAGAGAGAGAGATTATAAAGGGTTACTGAGGCTAAATCAAGAGGACTAATGGATAAGGATTATAAATAAATTTATATAAATGACTAAAGAAGAAAAAAGAAAAGGAAAGAAAAAAGAGTATATGTATTATCCCATTCCCCTAATGGCACTATAGGAATTGGATATGAAGTGGTGACCATCCCACTAAGAAAGTTACGGTGAGGTGGTGTGTTATAGTTGGAAAGGAATTTGTCGTAGAATTTTTATGTAGGAACTATTTATTACATAACACCCCATGCAACATAATCTCAATACTACAACTTGACATATCATTAACATCAAGCATTCTCTTTTTAGTCTCAATGTCATTCTTCTTGAATATGGTGGTTGATTAGCTAATAAATATAACAACACCAAGGATATCAACAATGGATTTATTAGGTAGCTTAATACCTCATAGATAGGAGTAAGTTTGAATTTGTGGTTTGCAATCAAATGTCCATCCTCAAAGAATGGTTCTATTACCGAATTATTATCTAGATTTATTTCCCAATCATTTTCTAAGTGGTTGTAAGCTTTGTTTATATGTGTAGTGATCTCTTTAGAGTTTATGCAAAGTTTACCAATTTTTATGGAAGGATGGAATTTTATTACTTGCATATTGAAACATTTAATTCCTATCTCACTATTATCCCTATAAATAATATTAAAGCTAAATACCCATCCAATTCCCTCGGAGTTCATGAAACCATACAGTTCACCCTTTCAAATTATTATCACTTTGATTGTCCATGAATGAATGTATGGATTCAAACATTTCATAAGAATTATTTTTGAAGGCGTGTCATCTATTTGTAATGGTTGCATGATATAATGGCGTACAACAGTGTGTTATTTTGGATCCCCAATAATATCTTCTTTTAGAGTGAACACTTAGAGATCAGTCACTATAACAAGCCAATAAAATAGACCAAATAATCGTATTTAGTAAGGAGGGTTTGATAAAATTTTCACTAATGTAAAACATACTCAATGTTTGTGTGTGATAATATGTATTTGTTGTATTGAGTAGATCTACAATAAAATATATTTATTTTAATGAATGATCCATTTTCAATTTTGCTTGATCAAATAATTCGCAAAGGTCGAACAAAACAAATTATTAGTTCCACGAGAGAGAAGCACAAATATAGTTCTAATGTACAATGTTTGAAGTTTAAAATTTGTATGATAGGCATGAATTCTTGTTAACCATTTTGAATCTTTGTAACCGTCTTTTCCATTAAGATTGATCAAATTATATGAAAATGATTCTCTAGAAAATACTAAAATGATCACAAAAGAAAATTTCATATAAAGAGTATTTGCACATCAATACATTAGCAAAAGTATATACAATTGGTATGAATGAGAGAAAAGGATGAAATTCATTGTGCACGTACCATTTCTATTTATATTTTTTTCTAAAATCTAGATAAAGGAGCAAAGATTCATACACTCATAAGTGACATAATAATGAGCTTAAGACTTAAAGCTTGTATATTTGGAGGAAACTGAAAATAAAAATAAAAAATTATACTAGATAAGATAGACAAACAAAATAACCTCAACCCAAAGAAGCACATTGAATTCTAAAAATTAATCAATCTAAAAAAAAGAAAAAACAATCTAACATTTCTCATTTTGTTATTAGAAATTACAGAATTTGAATGATTCATAGACCTCCAAGGTTTTAACTAATGATGAAAATATCTATGATCATAAATATAATATGTATATGGAATAGAGTTGAATGCACTACATTGCATGAACCTCATATATAAGTTGGTTCCTTAATTGTTCAAAGCATGTAATAATAGCAAATATGTGGAATGAATTCAATTGCAATTAAATTCCTATTGCCTTGATTGTTCACACAAGAAGTGAGGTTAATCAAGATAATCAAGTATCAATATGTGGAATAAAGTCACGATCCCTTAATTGTTCAAAGAAAGCAACATTTAATTACCTTGATTTTGTTTTAAACCACCATTATTTTTGCAGCATACTCTAATACCATGAGGACGTCTCGTCTTGACTATCATCACATCTACCTAACTTACAAAACAAAACTTATAAAGTGGTTTATTGGTAGTGGGTGGTTTTCAATCACTTGACTTAATGGGGCATGCATTCTCCTATTCTTATTAGATTCACATTAAAATTGTGTTTACAATATGTCCATGCGAAGTGTGAGAACTCTAAAAAAATCTATAAATCCTCTATCAATTGATAAATTATCATTGAGAGTTAAATCGAGCATAATTATTGAGAAATTGTTTAGAAATTAAAGTAAAATTCCAGAAATTGTTTAGAATTTAACTAAAATTCCAACCTCAAAGTTCTATTTATAAGTCACTATGTTAAAGCTTAAATATATGGACATTTAATTGGGGAGAAAATAAATTATTTATTATTCGGAAATTTCATGACTCAAAATTACATTCAAACTTCCAAAAGAGTAATGAAGAATGATCAGATATATCACATTGATTGTCCCGATTTATGGGTTAAAAGACTTCACATTCCATTCATATTTAAAAACGTGATGGTGTCCCAACCTCTCAAATCTCTAGCATGTAAACCCAAGCTTCATCAACAGTTTTGGATATAAATTCCCGTATACATTTGAGTTTTACATTATATTTGGATCGAGTTTGCTACAAAGTTTGGAACCAAGATCATGTTGAGAAAGGAATGAACGAGGAAGCAATGAACGAGGAAGCGCCGACAAAGCTACATGGTAAGTGACATGGACATTTTTAATCCATATGAAGTTGTATGGGATGACCAAAACCAAGTTTATCCCTTAAATTCCTTTTAGGATTTATTTATTTGTGGCCCCTTTTGTAGATTAATGTGTATTTGCTAAAATCATAAGTCTTAATGGTAAACTCTTTATAACTATAGAAACCCTTAAAAAAATTAACATGTCAAAAGCATACATGTAATAAAAACTCAATTTAAACATAAAGAGAAGGATTTGACAAATCTTTTTTATCTCATGGTCAGAAAACGTGGCGACCAATAGTTTTAGCCAACCGTTGTCGGGCAAAAGCGCTCTTCCGCATAAACATTGAAAGCTTGGCCACATGCATACCCCAAAATTTCAGAGTCCTGTTCTTTTATAAAATGAATTAATAATAAAGATCACAAGTTGACTCTTCGAATTCCGAATGACATTGTCGTGTGTGGTATACCAAACCCACACATTTTCAAAAGGACAAGCCGTAGTTGATCGGCAAACGTCCAAATTTCGTTACACAATGAAGCTTGGCCCGGGCAACGCGGAAATAGAATTGAATTTACAATATTATAATGATGGGAACACCTAAGTTGAAAATTTGGTTTTGGTTCGAAATCAGGACACCAAGATACAACGCGTAATATCATGTTATTTTCTGTACTCTGCAGAGAAAACCATGTGAAACTATATGACATTTGCCTAGGTTGGTGATCAACCAATAAATAGTAAATTAGGTATGTGCTGCCCAACTGTTCTCGTATCAAATTTACATGGACAGTCGAACAAGCAATGAAGATGCGGAGCCCAATATGCCACTATATATAACCCACACCTCCTGCAGAAACAACATAGTTGAGCACATATCGAGTATCCTCAAGTATCATGGCGTCCATTGAAATAACTGTAACATCAATTGCTGTTCTCGCTTTTCTCTTAACCTACTTCTCCTTGGCTGGTGCGACTACTTATGCAAGCCAAGGGAAGGCCTCATCTGTCGTGGTTGTGGGCAAAGTGTTCTGTGATACCTGCCTCGAGGACAGGCTTTCTGAAAATGGTTACGTTATATCTGGTATCATGTTATCTCATTCTAATATTCCTTTTACTTCTTATACTAAATGATCGTAAATATACTCATTATGCATAGTTCCTTTCACCTTTTGATGAACGAACAGGGGCTTCGATAGCTGTGGAATGTGAGCTTAACAGGAAGATGATGACCATATCCTTTCTCGGAAAAACGGACGAAAATGGAGAATTCAGGCTGGAGCTACCCTCCGACATTTTTCAGTCTACTGATCAACTGAATAATTGTTGGGCGAGGCCTCGCAACAGCCCTTACGACTCGTGCAACATTCCCAGAATATCTGAACCACCAAAGCTCAGTCTACAGTCGGCTTCCAATGGAGTTGTGACGTACAGTGCAGGCTCATTTAGCTACCGGCATGAAACTGTGCCTCCATCCTGTTATTCGGAAGATTTGTTGGCAATGATCCGTGGTCGAGCAATGACTGAGGATGTTGACCAGTCTTCGAAAGCAGGCCAACGGACGCCCACAATCCCTTCGTTGCCACCTGCTAGCCTCCCCAGTGTTCCCCCTCTTCCCAAGTTCACTATTCCTCCACTGCCCAGTGTTCCACCTCTCCCCAAAACTCCTCCGCTGCCAAGTATTCCTCCTCTCCCCAAAATGTCTCCATTGCCAAGTGCTCCTCCTCTCCCCAAAATCTCTCCGCTGCCTCAGTTCAGCGTGCCTCCTCTCCCCAAAATATCTCCATTGCCAGGTGCTCCTCCTCTCCCCAAAATCTCTCCGCTCCCGCATTTCAGTGTACCTCCTCTCCCCAAAATGTCTCCATTGCCAAGTGCTCCTCCTCTCCCCAAAATCTCTCCGCTCCCGCAGTTGAGCGTACCTCCTCTACCCAAAACCTCTCCATTGCCGAGTGCTCCCACTCTCCCAAAAATCGCTCCGCTCCCACAGTTGAGCGTACCTCCTCTCCCAAAAACTCCTCCTCTACCTCAGTTGAGTTTCCCTCCATTTCCAAAACCGACCATTCCGGGCTCTCCTCCTATTCCACAAATTCCAAACTTCCAATTCCCACCGATCCCGTTTCTGACTCCGCCGCCTCCTAGTCACTAGAATAGCGCTTGATTTTCAGGTTTCCCAGTATTCTTTGATATTATTTGTATCGTTGGATGTTGCTTATACATTCCTCGTTATTTGTTTATGTCATATCGCTGATAAAGGTCTGCTTTCAGCGGACCGTTGGCCTCTAAGCCTTTCACAGATTGTAGTTGAATATGAATTTGTAGGGGCAATCATTTTTGTGTTTGGCAATAAAATGATGGTATATACTATAACTATGGTTTCCGTGTAATGGATGCGAATTTGCGATCGTCAATTTATACGGGAGATTTAGAGATTATATGGAGAATCATAGTTATTTACACAATGCAGACGGATTAAAGACGATTAAATGTAATTGAGCTACAGATTTTCTATGGCTATATATATATATATAAATAAGAAAGGGGATAGTTACCGATTTAACTCAATTACCCTTAAGAAAAATACAGAAATTCGGTGATTGCTTTGACCAATAAATAAAAAGATAAAAAGAAAATCTAAAATTTCTTTACACTATAGTGATAACCATGTGTCCGTTCACTGTGAAACAGTGAGGGTTGGTGCGGGATTTTGTTAGCTAATTGCATAAGCGTTAGTTAGTTTAGCTTGATTCATTTTCAATGGATAACCTTTGCTAATTTCAATCTTGTTATTTTTGAATAAATTTAGATGGGATAATCAGATGAATTAATGTTTAGACGGCCTTAATATTACGGAACCGATATGAATTTGTTTAATGATATTGATTTTAATTTTTTTTTGATGTGGAGAAATGATTCGAAATCTATATAGAAGACTTTATTTATTATAAGAAGACCTTCAGCCCCTAAGAATTATTAGTAATTCTCTTTGGTTAGTGAAAGATCTTGTTAACCCTAAAGACATTAAGGGTGTTTATTTGATCCCTTGTTCATGTGGGACACCCTATATCGGGGAAACAGGGCGCTCCATCCAACAGAGAATTTGCGAACATGCAGCTGACCTAAGGCATGGGAGAACAAAGTCTTCAGCCTTAGTAGAGCATGTGGACAAGACCAAGCATCATGTCTGTATAGAGGAGGCCCAAGTTATTGCCAAGGTTGCTCAGTTCCATCATGGTAAATTGAGGGAAGCTATTGAAATTGAAAGAAGGCCTAACAATCTCAACAGAGATGATGGCTGGAAGGTAAGTAGATGTTGGATCCCTGCTCTATCTTCTTAGTGTTTCTTCCC